>CABPRJ010001897.1:1516555-1712814 GCA_902439185.1 Cinara cedri
AACCATTGATTATAAATACTAATACTATTAGTAGTAGAATAATATTAATTATAAACAATGGAATAACTTACAATGAACCTTATTGTATCAGATTTTGGAGCATTTTTGATAAGAAAGACAAATTAGGTATTTTATCCACATAAAACAAAATAAATTGGGAATTCCAATAACTATAAATAACTTGAAAATCAATTCACTTCTAGACAAAGGTAATAAAAATATGTATTCATTGAATAACTCCAGTTTCTAAGATTATTTTAATTTTAATCACAAAGGATTTTCTACAATCATAGCTTATTTTTTTATATGTGCAAGATGAAATTCGCCTTTTTTGAAAAATGAAGTTATGCGCTACTTATTTCGATCTATAAAATAAACTATTATTTTTGCCAATTTTATAAAATGTTGTCTAAATATTAATTCTGTCGATATAATAAATCATTTCATTTACATTTGACGTTACCGATAAGAGAAAAAGAAATTAATTTATTACATATTTTATTTTAACAGAGACATAAATAATATAACTACAAATTAAATAATAATTTATTGAATTCATAATTTTATTTTAGTAAAAAATAGCGTTTAAAATAGGAATTTTGCGCTGTCTTTCTAAGAAATATGTAATATTATCGCGATGTACGTAACTTATCAAAATGCCACCGGTCTTATATACAAAACTTAAAACTCATACTTTATAATACACTCTATATAATTTTTATTTATCCTTAGTCCCTTTTAGGGATGGGAAAAATTGAACATCGATATTCGATATTTCGATTCATTGACTTTTAAAATATCGAAAACTTGGGTGTATCGAGAGGGAAAAATATTGACACATCGCAAAAAAAAAAAACTTTAATTAAGTAATAATAACTATAGACCTAACTTCGTCATAGTTTGCAATTCACTTAATTATCCAAAATCATCCCTAGTCCCTTTCCTTCAAGTGCTACTCTCCATTCCTCAAGCCTGTTGTTAACTTCTTCCAGGTTTTCTCGTATCGAAGCTATACCATTTAAAAACATCATGCACCATGGTATCTCCTCTCATCTGTTGTCACCACGCATATCAGAAATGGGTCAATCCACTAAAGTCTAGTTTAGACTAGACTACCAGTGTAACCTGAAGAACTACAGATAATATTCCACAAATAATTTCAAAAAAATCATCATTAGGCTATCCCATTGAATATGCTTATACTAGTGTCATAATTCATTTCAGAAACATGTTCGTTTCAAATTGAAAATGTTTTCTAAAATTATCGATTTTTATTCAAACTTTTGATATTCACAAAATCGATGGCTTGAAAGACACATTGAAGAATTGTTTTTTAAAAAAAATTGTCATCCCTATATGCAATGCACCTATATAATGTATTAATATGTATAAGTATTGACGAATGGACACAACATTTAATTTATAGATAGGGTATTGGTTTACTTATAAACAAGGGTAGGGATTTAGGTATTTTATCTGTGGCCAAAAATGACTACCTAGTCGACAAAATTGTTAAGTACACAGTTATCACGGAACCTAAAGTCAATGGCATTGAGTAATCGTATTTTAAAATAATACTTATATTGTAGGTATTTGAATATAATATTAGGTATTTTAATTTGGTACTTGGTACTTACACAACAATTAAATTGAGTTAATTTTCATTAAAATTTTCTAGGTATGAAGTTCCAATCAATTTACGGCATTGTCAGAACCAATTTAAATTTTTTTTAATAATTAACTATTAACAAAATTTAAAAACACAAAATATTGACTTAAATAATTATGAATAAATAATCGCAAAAACTATTATTATTATTGATAAGACTTATCATTATTCTCTAAATAATCATGTTTATTGGGTAGCTCACTACTAATGTGAATTGCAAGATAAAACTATATTAGGTATGGATTTAAACTACACAATTTGATTACCAATTTATTAATGTCTTAGAAAACACTTTAAATGGTTTTTTTTAAATTAATTTTTGGACTATCATTTCATTTATGATAAGATTGTGAAGAATTACCACATTTTGTTATTGTAGTTTATTAATTTTGATTCAGATCAAGAGTTGACAAATATTTTAAAATTAATAGAAAGTAATAAACATTTTTGTTTTCGAATAGTTTAAAATTAAAATTTTAATTACACGAGTTCAATTTTAGTTTTAGTTCAGATATTAACTTTAATATTTATTTATACTTACATTCTTATTTTTTTGCCTATCTTTGTAATTGCTGCCTAGCATTTATAATAAATAAATAAATAATTACAAATTATAACACTAAAAATTGTATTATCTGTGAATGAAAAATAAATATATTACCAAAATTTACTGAATTATAGGATGAAAACAAATATTTACAAACAAAAATTACAAAACAATAACAATAACTTTAAGTAATTTTAATTTTACTATTATATCTATTAATACTTTCTTTGAATTTGTGCTCGTAATATTACTTGAATATCAATAACATAAAATAGTTAGTTATTCAAATATTTTATTTTGAGTATTTGAAGTACATATTGTTTAAATGCTAACAAGCACGACCTGTTTTATGATTTTATTATATGTGGGCAGACTAGAGATACGAGCAATAATTAGTTACTGAATGTTAAATATTAATAAGATCGAATCATAGGTGGTACTGTTGAACATTCTTTTTCATTCAGTGTGTTGTCAATCACAGGTCTGTAGGTTAATTTTATCTAAAAAATTAAAAATAAAATAAATATAAAGATTTATAATATTGTCCTATTTAACTTGGCCAAGTTATTTAACATAGGTAAGTTATAAATCCAGTGCTTGAATTTGGCAAACATATTTGGTATTATTTTATCTAATATTTAAGAATACCCTTTCAAATTAACATAATTTTTTAGCATAAAGGTTATTACAATTCTTCAAAAACTAGAAACACATATAATATACGCTATGTATGAGCTCCTAGGTTGTTTGCTAATCAAGCATTGAATTCATTTTATTTTCCACCAATTTTTTATAAATAATAAATCTTTGTACTACAGCAATACTATACACAGATTTAAGTTTTTATTACGCTTATATTCTACAAACCTCTCCCGAATCAGGATTGATGTGTGCAAGAGTATGCTTCCTCCAGTGTTCTTCAATTGGTTTCACTGTTTGTCCATCTAATGGTTTTTTATAATCAAATTCATCAACACGATCCTATAAAAACAAAAATATAAATATATTATATGTGTATATAAATTAAACCAAAGTGAAAAAATACCATTAAAGAAACCTTACTTTGAAATCATCTCGTGCATGTGCACCTCTTGATTCTTTTCGTACTGAGGCAGATACAATTGTTTGTTGCGCAGTAATCATTAAATTTTGTAATTCCAACGATTCAACTAAATCCGAATTCCAAACCATTGATCGATCGTTAATCTATATAATAACATTTTTTAGAATATGAAGTTTATCAAACCTTTACATCAACTTGAATTACTATAAAAATATGTGTGATATATTAAAATTACAAGTTGAAATAAATAAAATTAGTTATTTAATGTGCATAAGACACTAAGATTATTTTAAAGAACTGTTATTTTTTAGTAAGACTACACATTTAAAGTAGAAAAAAGGTAGATTTATTAAATATATGTTTAAGAGGTTTTTATTATTTTGGATAAACCAAATGTTTACTTGTCAAGTTTTTTAAAGGTAGAAGTTATTAAAACTATTTTATCATAAGATAATTTTACTAACCAAATTTTTCTTGATTTAATAGATATAACTAGGGCCCAGATTTATATGCATTTGCATGTTTTTTTGAACAGCCCAAAAAGTAATTAAATGAGCTACAAGTTTGAATTATAATTAATAGACTCGAAATATAAAGTTTTATTTAGCATATTTTTAATGTGTACTACATATATCTGTATTTTACAATTTTTCATTGCATTATAGTCGAATATCTAAGTGTTTCAAACACATCTATTGGTTTTACCCACATATACCTATGATTCATACAAATTTGTTTTCTTATATTATCTAATCACTTATAGATAAAGATAATTCAGTCGGGACTAGTTGTAATCATTTTTGTTTGCATATTTTAATGATAATCAGTGCACACATGTATGCATATTTTTCGTACGTTTTTAATGCATATAATTCTGGGCCCTAGTTATAAAACAATAATAATATATATATAACAAAATATTAACCTAAATAGATCAAGTTTAACATGTATTATAAGGTGAATATTATTATATTAAAAAAAATGAAACTTATATAAAACTTGTTTTATAACTTGATTTTATAACTTTTATTAACTTGATTTACTAGTACTAGTATTTATAAAATGATGACTTTCCAATTTTATGTCAAAAATAATAATAATAATAATAACAGTATTGATCAATTATATTTATTGAATATTTATGATTTGCTGCAACTTCTAAATTGTATTATTATTGATAAGTACATTAATTTATTTTAAACTAATATATAAACATTTTTTTCTTACTTTGATATATTTTAGTTTTGAATAAATAGCTTGCAATCTTTTACAACCTTCATCTAAAGTTTCACCAGTTCTAAATACAGCCGCATAAAGTTGCATATTTTTTTGCATATCCAAACGTAAATCTGCAGTAGGTATTGTCCCATTATTAAAACGTAATTTGTCAATGTTAGCAACCGATTCTTCACCAGCATTCTTCAAAAAAATTATACATATATTATTTCTAATACTTACTTTTAATATTTAATTATAAAAATAATATACAATTACACACTTCATTAATTTGTGGTATTTTATCTCCTGGCTTATTATTTTTAGCAATATCTAAAGCACAAGATCTTCCAAATACCACTAATTCTAGTAATGAATTAGCACCAAGACGGTTAGCTCCATGAACAGATGTACATGCTACTTCACCACAAGCATACAATCCTGGAACAACTTTATCTTCTCCATTCACAGGATTAATAACCTATATAAATTAATTAAATTAACAATGAAGAGCAATAAGTAATATATACACAAATTATAGTAAAATAAGTTTAAATAATAATTCAACCTGTCCTCTGTAGTTTGTTGGTACACCCCCCATATTGTAATGAACAGTTGGCAATACTGGTATAGGCTCTTTAGTAACATCGACTCCAGCAAATATCATAGCAGTTTCTGAAATACCAGGTAATCTAGCATGTAATTGTTCAGCTGGTAAGTGATGCAATTGGAGATATACATGATCTTTTTCAGGGCCACATCCTCTACAAAAATTAATTATTTGATAATCAAAACTTAAAATATATAACATACAATACAATAAGCATGTGATATTTCAGTCAGAGTTATTTGAATCATTAAATGAAAAATAATTAATAATAAATTTGTAGTTTTGCACACACATTTTTTTTTTTTTTTATGCACTACCCAATACTCAACATATATTAATACAGTGAAACTTCTAAATATCAGGCACTCTTGGTTGCCGTCTTTTTTGTCAGTTATTTAGAGGTATTCACTATATTATAATTAATAACTATGTACAACATTTATACATGTAATATGTATATTTGTATTATTTTAAAACAAATATTAATATTGTACATATTATTTAAAATAATGTTATTATTATGTATGTAAAAATATTAATGAAAATATAAATAAAAATTACTTTAAGATAAAAAAAACATTTATTGAAAAAGTCAGTTACTTTAGCTTGTTTAAGACCTTGATTTGTCATAAAATTGTCATAAAAGTGTCCATTATTAAGAGTGTCCGGTATTTAGAGGTTTTCCTATATAAAAGTGGTGAAAATGTCCCCCTTCCAGAAAAATTGTCCGCTACTTAGAGATGTCTGTTAAGGGAGGTTTCACTGTATTTAAAAATAATAACAAGTTTATTTTCATATTATTAGTTTTTCTTTTTGGAAATTTAGAATGACAACAGCACTACAAATAAACAATGTTCACACACGTGGCACACTGATTTTTATAATTTAAAAATAACAATACATGTTCATGCAGCAGTGGCGCTAGGTTTTGCTTTAGTATAACTAATGATTATATACCTATATAATTATATACCACAGTGCCTATTCAAACCAAAACAAGCACAGGGCTCTGGCCTTATGTCTCTTTTATCCTCCCCTAGTGCCAGTACTGTGTTCATGTTAATTTGACTAATGACATTAATTTATATAAACTGATTTTTAGGTATTTTCGATTTACTATAATAGTATTTAATAATGACACATCATTCTTGTAAGAATTTTAGTTTAAAATCCAGGAAGACTTTATGTATACAAAGTGTTTTTAAGCATGCTCAAATTATGCATAAATTCAAATTTTTAAGTAGCAAAAGACAATAATTTTGCATACTTAGATTTTTCATAACATTTAAGGAGTGACGATACCTATAGTGATACCAACTTTGGTTTTTTAAATGAGAACCCACATGTTTCAATGCAAATTGTCAATCAGATGATTTTCCTGAAAATGTTGATGTACTGCAATAGAAATTAGGATAAACATCTGAATTATTCTGCTCTAAACACTGAGGATAAAGACCTTTTATGGGGATTGGATACCGACTGTTTTCAAAAACCAGTTTTATGGTATTGTTCTTAAATATACAATTGTATGCACTAACAATTACAAAATATGTGGTAATATACCAATAAATTTATACTACTTAAAAAAAATTAAATTATATTATATAATTGTCAGTTATGATTAAAACACATCCATAGTTCACAATAATTAATAAGACAACAGTTCAAATGTTCAGTGTAGGCAACAAATGAATACTAAATTTGTATGTAACCTTAAGAAGTTTATTTTCAACAGATACACAGAACTACTAGAATGCCAACTTCCCTACACAGCCAGTGTGTACGTTTGTATAATTGGCCCCCATTACTTACATATAAGGGTTATAAGTTATAGCCCTTATATGTAAGTAAATATAAAATTATTTCCAGAATTTGTAAATTAGCCCTAAGTTATTGAACAAATTAGGTTTTGAATAGCAGTACCCACGGCCAAATCGATTCAGACAAATTATAAGCAAGTAATAAGGTATTGTATTTATTAGGTTTATACATAAAATAATAGTGGGCTAAAGAAGTTCTTTATTAAGTTTTGTATTAATTTAACTTAAGTGTATCAACAGAAAATTATTATATTATTAAAAAACTGTAATTAGCTAAAATACATACTAAATTTTTATTACATGAAAAAGTAATAAATAACGATGATGAAATATTTTCAAGGAGTACCTATCATGACGCAAATATTTTTTTAGTATTTGGATTTTTAACGACAACACATATTTTTTTCTGATATCTAGTATACAATGTGATAAATATTATTTAAAAAAAAATAAATACCCTAGTAAGGGATTGATTATTATATAAAGACCATTCTATCTTTATTTTTATAAAAAAAAGAACCCAGTTCTCTTTTTTCTTTTTTATCTTACATACTTACTTCAAAAATCAGTGTTATTCAAACCATCTATAAATAAAATTTATTAATAATAATAGCTGATATGTATACCAACTGAGCCAAAGCTTGTACCTGGTACACGGAGTTCATCAATATTATTCAATATATAATTATTATTGATATAGTAGATATTTATAAAATTAAAAATACAATTTAATTAAATAAAAGTAACATAATTTAAGTTTGAAATGAATCAGCATTAGATAAGAAAAGATATTAGTTTTAAACATATTGATTATTTATTATTTGATTAATACACACATTCTCATCAAGTTCATTAACTATTTTATTTATTAATTATATCATTAGTATTGATTGAGTCATTGGGTCATTAGATTGACTTTCGTATAACATTTTTATTACACTCTTTACATGGCTTTTTTAAATTGTTAAACATAGTTTTACCCTTGCAATAGGGGAAGGGTTCTTGTGCAAGTTAATAATTTAAATGGCGGTTTAATGTATTTTAACGTTCTTCAGTCTATTATATTTATAAATAAATAAGATATTTTTATAGTTGAATAATTCCCCTGTTTAGAATTTTAATAGAAGGGAGTACGCTACTTTTACAATAATTTTTTGAGTAGTGTGCAATGAATTAATGTCATTTCTATAAGTGCCTCTCCAGCATTTTATGCCATATAATAATACTGAATTACACAGTGCCATGTAAATTAGTCTTATAATTGATTGATCAAGAAAACAAATTTTGTAGAATAAAACAGTTTAGCTTCTCATTTTAGTTTTGATATTCTGAATATGTTGTGACCATTTCAGGTTCAAATCTATAATCACTCCTACATATTTGAATAATAATACTATTTTAATTAGTTTACAGCTGCAATTTTTTGTATCAGTTCCACATTTATGTATAATAAAGTTGATTCCAATAGAAAGTTGTTAACGGAATGTGACTATTGGCGTGAATACCAATTTATTAGTATTAAGAGATTACAGATATTTTCCCCATCCAGTCATTATATAATGCGTTCTTTATATGAGTATATGTTTTGTTTTTCCTGTTTGATGTTTAGTGTTTATATTAAATATAATGTGGCCCAAAATGTAATTTGTTTAATAACTTAGTTAAAGCTAACTTACAAATTCCAGGAATAAACTTACATTTACTTACAATTATAATGCTATAACTTACAAATTTGTTGGAACAATTTAGCTGTGGGGAGACCAAATTTTCAGATGCCCAGTGCATTGAAGTCAAGTGTCATATTGTGCAGTATGGGATTTGTTTACATCTGTTAGCACATAGGTACCTAATGATAATACTGACACTGATAATAATAATAATAACAAATAATATTTATAACAATAAACAAGTCAAATTTACCTAATTTACAGCAATAGCCCACAATCTCACTTTTAAATATTACAATTAAAAGTTCTTCACAGCCCACAACTTCAGTTATCACATAAAGCAAAATATAAACAATACCCACAAAGCAAATGGCAGAAGAACTCATTCATAAGAATCAGTCAACTATCTAGTACATTTATAATTATGTTTTTTAATAATTTTTGATTATTATTTAATAGTTTATCAATATTGATAACACGGTACTTAAGATGATCTTCTATAATCTATATCGTGTTGACAAAATTAAATATTTTTTGGGAGTAGATAAAAATTTTAATTTCCAAATGAAGAAATGAAATAATTTGATTCTTTACCAAGATTTTACAAAATATATCCCAACCCTAAAAATATGGAATTATATGCAAAATAAAATTTGATCTCTATAAAATCAGTTCCATTTCAAACTCCGAAATTTCAAACTCTCATATTGATGCATACACTCAATATAAACATGCTAATTTATATAATTCCGGTTTTTAGATACAATATTTTAATAAACTATGTATTTAATATTTACTTAATAATATGTATTTTTATTATAATATTATCACTAACTGTTATAGTTATTAATTCTGATTATCAGTGTTTAAATATTTAAAACTAAAGTACTTACCTTCCTTCCATGATTTCAATAGTCATTGATCTAGATACAACATCTCTTGATGCCAATTCTTTAGCATTAGGCGCATATTTTTCCATAAATCTTTCACCCAAACCATTAATTAAATATCCCCCTTCACCTCGACAACCTTCTGTCATTAAACATCCAGCACCATAAATACCAGTAGGGTGAAATTGTACAAACTCCATATCTTGCATTGGAATGCCAGCTCTAGATGCTAAAGCTTGGCCATCACCAGTACATGTATGAGCAGCTGTACACGAAAAATAGGCTCTAGCATAACCACCAGTAGCTAAAACCTATACAAAAATAAAAACCATAATTATATCAAATAAAATATTATAGTTAAGAAAAAAAAAATACTAACAGTATTTTTAGCTCTAAAGCGATGAATAGTCCCATCTTCCAAGCATAAAGCGATTACTCCAACACATTCACCTTTATCCATTATTAGATCCAAAGCAAAATATTCCACGAAATAGTTGCAATTAAATTTTAAAGAATATCCATACAACGTATGCAAGAGAGAATGACCCGTTCTATCTGCTACACAACATGTTCGATGAGCCTGGCCACCTTTTCCATATTTTAAGCTTTGACCACCAAATGCACGCTGATATATTTTGCCTTCATCAGTACGACTAAAAGGCATACCTATAATACAATTTAAAAAATTACTGCAATTATAACAATACACAAAAGAATCCACAAACTTCAAAATTTAAACTATTTTATTTTTGAACACTTGTATTATTTTATTTAAATAACAGGTACAATAATTTGTGTACTCTAATTATTATAATACAAAATTCCTAAAATATAAGCATGAGTAAATAAGTCATAACTACCAATTTATTATATTCTAAAAGTTAATTAAGTTTTTATAATTAATAGTAATTAGCTCTCTCTAGTTGTACATTAAAATAACAAAAATCTATTAATTCTTAATTGTGTATTGTATAATTATTTAGTAGAAATCATTTGTAAGCAAATTTGGTATCAAAAACAACAAAACATGAAATCCAGAACTTAACAGAAATAGCATATTCCTTTTGACACTAATACTAATGGAGTCCTGCTCCATTTTTCCACAAAGAAATAAAATTAATATCAATTTTTATATTCTAAATCAAAAATTGAAGTGTAAGCATCAGAAAATGAAAGTTAAAAAATTGGTTTTGTGATGATGTTGGATCCTCAACAGCATATATTCAATTTTTCAGATATTAATGTACTATATACAGAGTGTCCCATGAATATATATTAAATATTTCTGATTCAGCAATTCCTGAACTAGACATCACGAATATTCCATCATAACCTCAAACTCAAAAACAATACTTATTTTAACTGGTGCACAACTTTACTGGGCTCAGACTCTGGAACGTTACAATATTGAATAATATAAGATTTTATAGAAGCCTGCTTGGCACTATAATTATAAAGAGATAAACTGAAGTTAATAATATTATAATACATTCCAGTAATACTACTAGTTTAAAAATTTCAAAATTCTTAAAATATAGTATTTCTATATTCATTTTTTTTTTAATACATACCATTTTAAAGTTTCAGGTATTTTAAAATTGAAGCTAATTTAATATATTATTTTAATTTACCATAATTTTCTAATTCAATGACTGCAGCAGGAGCTTCTCTAGTTAAGTAATGTATAGCATCTTGATCACCTAACCAATCTGATCCTTTAACAGTATCAAACCTGAAATAAAAACAAAATAAGTTAGTTTTAAATCAAATATTCAAAAAAATGTGTAGGTAATAGGTACATTTACAAATTTTAATACTATTAAATTTTACCAAATTCAAATCCAATCAGATCAAATCTATATTTATCTTTTTATAATTAATATTAATAATAAACTAAAGTATGTGTCCTAGAATCAATAAATATTTTATAAAGACTGTAAAATTAAAATGACTTATATATACATATGCCATCGCCAATCATCATCTTCCATATTCCCTAAAGCTGCATTTATTCCACCTTGAGCAGCAACTGTATGAGATCGAGTTGGAAAAAGTTTAGTAATAACTGCTGTTTTAAAACCTTCTTGGACTAATCCAAAAGCAGCACGAAGACCAGCCCCTCCAGCACCAACCACAACAGCATCATATTCATGATCAATTACAGAATATGCACTAGTTCCCTAAAATTTATATCAATAAAATTAATGTTCAACAACTATACCGATAACTGTTAACTGTCAGTTAATAAGTATTAATACTTATAAAATATACTAAGAAAAACAAAAATCAAGTATTTTAATTTCAAAATATATTTACTGCTGTTTTAGAAGAATAGTGTTGAGTTTGGTGTATATTTCTTGTGCAAATAAATGGACGGCTCCAATTATTCTGAAAATAAAAATAAAAGTAATTAATAAGTTTTTAATGGTTTTTAATTAAAGAAATTTAAATTTCTTTTTCTTTTTCTTCGCCTTCATCCCAACTGACTGGAGTCAGCAACCCTCGTCCTAAACTTCCACTTAACCCGTTCTCCACACTTTCCTCACATATAGGAAACTTAAATATGAATATTTATATTTTTTTAATCAAGATTTAAACGTAACTACTAAAAAGTAAAATATTTTTAGATCATTAGATCCGCTTTAATGAATGCATAAACACTTTAGTATTGTATACTATGTATCTTTGTTACACAATTATATCAATAATTATAACTGGTTTAGTGAATACACATTCATATTTTAATAATAATAATATAATATGTAATTATAACATATAAAGTTTAGGTTAAATATACAATAAACATAAAGTTAAACTAATTTTTTTCAGAACAACATATAAGAAAATGACAGGCTCCAAAAAGCAAGGCTTGTGCTTGGGATGGGTAAGTTCAAAATTTCGACAGTTGTAACATATTATATATTAAGGATAACTAATTATATAATATTTATTAGGCAACTGGTTAAGTTAGGTATAACCTAAAGGTTATAATGTATATTATATTATATACCTAGGATCTAAATTCAACATCCACAAGCATAATTATTTAAAACAAATATAGACTTTAATACAAATTATTTTTAAATGTAATAGGTTATTAAGTTCCATGTTATTATAATTACATATTTTCAAAGTTAATGAAAAAATAACTAAGATTTAAAGGATCATAGGTAGTAGGTACTTTCACTTTCTTCTCAATGACTTAATAGATTTTCACTATTGACTTATAATTATATAATTTATTTAATATATATTAACATAATAACAGAATATTTAAAAATTTTAAACTTGTTTTTTTAATATCAAAACATAAAATAAGTACCTTTTATTTTATCAAATATGTTATTATTTTGTTTATAACATGCTGCAATGTTATGCAATATTGTGTAACTTTGACGAATATAGAAACATAATTACTACAAAAAGTTAAAATCCATACATTTTCAAAACTAAAAATACTAGAAATATAAAAATATATATTTAATATATCTTATTAAGCCAGGAGGAAATGTACACAAATTTAAAGGTAAGATACAATTTGTAGATATTTTGTATGCTTTATAAATAAAGGTGTGGTAATGTAATTAAATATTTTAAGGTTAAAGTTTCATTACTAAATAAGCTATTATGTATTATAATAGATTATTTTATTAGTCTACCAATTAGGTATTTAAATCTAGCTTGAGATTATTGATTTTTTTTAATTCTTTCATCTTATTTAAAAATTATAAAGGAAATTAATAATTAAAGAACCTATATTTTTTATGCATATATATATATATATATAATTGTATAGATACATAGAAATTATATTGTGATGATTATTAACAAGTAGCTACTTATATTAAAATTTAAATAATACTTACAATGTTTAAATAAGTACTTCGTGATATTGGATTGACAATTTTTAATAAACCAGTCATTTTAAAAAAATATGTTTGTAACGATTAAATTGCTTAAAAATTAGTAGCGTTAGAATACTGAATAAGTAACAATAAGTCAAATGTCAAGAACTGGAGGGTAATTGAAATCAACTTCTTTTTAATCAGCTGAATGCTGAAAACAAGAATAGCACAACAGTAGATAGTAGATACTATTTACGCATTCATGCATTCATCGCAATATGATTTGTGTTAAGGACAGACCCATTATTTTTATTATGAATGTTATAAAACGCATGGAAGGAACAGTACTAAATTACTAATCAATTTTATCATGGAGGACAAAATTTGTGACCTTTTGGTGTCCCCACCCAATATGGTTTAAAACATATATTTTGCACAATATGGGCCAATCAGAGCCAACCCATTTCAGTTCCTAAGTTCCTACACATTTTCCAATAAAACATTAAACTCTTTCCTTGCCAATCGACCGGTGGACAACACTCATTTTGCTGTCATCTAATTCGTGAGTAACATTTTTTCTTATAAATCAAATTTATTATTTTTTTCTTTATTCTTTATAATTAAAAATATATTATAAATAAATATTTCATTTATTGGCTTTTTATTAATAGATTATTTTATACCTATTTATATCCAAATTTACTAAAATCGCCTTTTTTTATAAATTGTTACAGATATTTTGAATTCATCAATTAAAAAATAGAAATGGGTGACGCAGATAAAGGAGCCGCAGTGAGTTATTCTGAATTAATGTTTTGTTTTTATAAATGTATAATAATTTATTGTAATTGAAAGGTATTCAAAACCAAATGTTCTCAATGTCACACGGTCGAGAAAGGCGGCAAACACAAGGTTGGACCAAACTTAAATGGTTTATTTGGTCGTAAAACTGGAAGTGCTGTCGGTTTCTCATATACCGATGCTAACATTCAAAAAGGTATACACAATAAACAATTTATATTTTTATTCCATAGATTATTATTAATTAAAAAAATTATATATTAATTTTTATTTGTTTAAAGGAATTACATGGAATGAAACAACATTGTTTGAGTATTTAGAAAATCCAAAAAAATACATACCTGGAACTAAGATGGTGTTTGCTGGTATTAAGAAAGTAGATGAAAGAAATAACTTGATTGCCTATTTGAAAAAAGCCACCGCCTAATGTCAGTATTTTGATATTATACTGTTAATAGATTAAATTATGAGTAAAACTATGTTGTTATTTTTTGTTTTTATTATTCCAAGTGAATAGTGATATATACCTACTATTATTACTGTTTTTTTTTTTGTACACGTACAATATTTAAATTGAGTTATTTCAGTTATTGTCTAAAATTATTTGTTGTACAGTGTTGTAGAATCGTAAATAAATTTTAAAATAAATATCTTGTAAAATTTGTATTGAAGGTCAAGGTTAGGAGAAAACTGATAAAACAATGTCTGATTCTATTAATTTGTTAAATATGACATTGACCTGGACAACTATAATCAGTCTGAATGAACCGATTAAATCATGTTGAATAATAGACAATTATTTTGGATAATAAACTAAATCAAGTAGGTTTATGATTAAAATAGATTTTGGCACTGTTATAAATGAACTATATATCATAATTATTTTAAGAAAGAGGTCAAGCCATTGGCACTATGTTCAATTGATTTAAAAGTCACCTTTAACAAAAGATAGTTATAAATATTTTAGGTCTGGTTATTGTGTTCAAAATAATTTTTAGAGTTTTTATTTTATAAAAACTTCAAATTTGAAAAATGCAAACAAACTATTATAAACTAAATAAGCCATCTTAGTATCTGATTAAAACTCAAATGATGAAGCGAATACACATGATAGTAATAATATGTAGTAAAAAGCATAATATTTTAATAAGGCAAAATAGTATATATCAAATGTGTGCTATATTATAAAAACGATTTTAATCAAAAAATTGAAGTACCTATGATGATTTCAGATTTTGGGACAGCTCAGGTAAGGTAGTTAGAATACCTTTGGTAAGGTTATGTTTTTGTTGGCGGCGGTGAAATGTGTCCAAAGATTTTCGAAATATTTTATTCTAACCAAATAGTTGGCAATATAATAATTTGGCGCGTAAACCACGTGCTTCTTTCATAAACAATAATATGAACTTCTTATTAACGATTCTACTGTGACGACATAACAATAAACTATTGAACTGTTATGTTTTTATATTGTAGAATATTAACACTGAACAGATCACGACTTAAGATAGGGGTTTTGGAAAAGATTGATACCATTTTGGCCATTAATAACTTTAATATAATTACCATAGTTACTATATTACTATCTCAGTTATCTGAGCGACAATCATTGATTAAATAATACCCAATGATCTAAATGCCACGTTTCCACGACCACTATTGTTTTATAGATAATTGTCGATACATTTAGTATACATACCTATTAATATATGTATAATGTTTGATCGGAACGTTATATTTGTATAAGACAGTATTTTGTTGGGCGTTGGCTATATTGATCCGTCTCTCGGCTTACGTGACCCAGTAATTACACAAACCAATAAAGGACGACCGATATTAGCAAAATATGCTAAGTATGGGTACAAAATTACAATTTACACATACCTATCAGTTACTACGAATGATTGGTCGTTTATATCTACATGACACATTCAACGGATATCGTGTAGGTCCTAGGTACTCGTATAAATGTACAATGACGATCAACGACTAAGTCAATAATATGATAGTGCTGGTATATGTTTGGGAAATTGATTAGTTCATAAATTAATATAATTATCTATTGATAGGAAAACGTTGCATTGATTCGATATAAAAGGACACGTTTAATCGCCGTGGAAACGCAGCTTCGCTGCCATGCATGCGTCACGTTTATTGCGCACTGATATGTAATCTATAATTTGCAAACTCGAGGCCGCTCTGTGAACAACCGCTTTGTTCACGTGTTAAATTTTAAAATACTTAAATAAGTAAACTAGGTAATAGTAGACCTAATACCTATATTATAGGCTATATAGTTCAGTATAAATAATTGGTCTTAAATCCAAAGCAATCCAGCACTCAGTGAGTCAGTGTAGTAGCCAAAGGGGGGGGGGGATGGCACGAGCCATCTCGAAATCCTTTTTTTTTTTTCTACAAAAATTTGTTAATACTAATAAAATGTATTATAAGCAGGTATTATAAAATATATTGTTTTATATTATTATGATTTATATTTATATACTCTGAATATATATTTTGTGTCTAAATAATACTAATCTATCAAACCATTATGAAAATATGAATAGATAAAGTTTGTGTTTAGTGTGGAAAGAGGACGAGTCTAGGAAATTTTCCCTTTTTGTGCTAGATATCTCAATAAATTAGTTACTATGACATCGTGGTTTTTGTGTAGTCACTATGGGTTTTTGTTCAGATCTTATCATTATCAGCCAACAGTTTTTCATCCCGTTATTTATTAATGTCATTCTATGACGATCTATTTCTGAATTTGAAACGTCAAAAGCCTACATTCCAAAGGATTCTGTTTCCAAATTTTGAGAAATAATTTAACCAACTCATTAGCAACTAAAATAATAAACTTTAATCTATACTAATACTATTACTATAATATTATAAAAAGAAAATGTTCATCACTATATAAAGTTTGTTGAAAAATTTAATTGCAAATACGCGATTTACAGCATTTTGTTTTAAAATATTGTTTTGTTTCACGTAGAAAATTTGTGTTTATTTCGTTATTTAATAAAATCAATTGTGTTGATTCTTAGTTTTTTATTTTATGATTGTCACTCCCTTAGGTTTAGACAGATGGGTGTCCTTATTACCGTGGTAACATGGATGAAGAAAAAAACACAAAACTATGCGCTGTGCTGGACGAGTAAATGATAAGTGAAAACACGTTAAACTTCGTCTTTGAATCCTTGTATTTTCTGATACATTAATAACACTAGAGTAAACAATTATGTCCTCATAATTTTAGTGTTTTTTTAGTGGATATAATATAATTTAGTAACGTGTATTAATGTGCTGTGCAAATATCTATGGTAACATGGATGGAAAAAAGTATAACACACTAGAACACTTTAAGTCCACCGAATTGCCTAACCTATTTTTTTTCGTTCGATACACTGATACGGGCAAAGCAATACGGGAATAAAGATAAAGGAATAAAAAAATTTCACGGGAAACGCCGGACGCAGGACAACTAATATTAAATAAATAACTAAATAATTCGATTTACAAATTTCTTAAAAATAAAAGAAAGATTTTAAATCAATACCTATACTTACATGTTTTTATTACTTTCTTTGTATTTTGAATGTACTTGTGCAGAAAGAGAACATGTTGAACAATTTAAAAATAAATGGTTGCTATTGTACGTTCATGTTAATTTTTGGCAAATATCGAGATGATTAATTTTTAAAATGGTGGATAATGACGTAATTTATTCATTTGGTCAACTCCTCAGTCTTTACTACAGTTTTTTGTGTCTTCTGTAAAATTTTTGTTTTAAATAAATATACTCGATATTACCTTATAAAATTATAAATCTGCACTATTATATAGAAAACACGGTAGGTAGGTAGTAGTTAAATAAAATTTGATTTTTTGAAAAAAAAAAAATTATATTGCAAGATATATAATTTAGAAATTAAAAACTTTTTACCTGTCTATGTCTATTTTTTCTTTAATAGATATTTAAATATATTTTTTAGTATAATTTATTAATACGTCATATACTCATATACAGGTTTCATACTATTAGCAGTTGTGGATCCAGGAGTGATAGCCCCTCACCTGCTCACAATATACTTATATAAATGAACGAATATTATACCTGATCTATAGGTACTTTAAGTAGTTTAGACAGGAGAGCCATATCTTCCTTCATTAGATGAATATTTTTTTTTTATAATCGTTTCATGCGCAAGTGGTTTATTTTAATATTTTATTAACTAGGTATAGTATATTTTTAAGTGTAATAATGGGTTTTTAATTTTGAGTTACTACAGGCGACACATTCATTAATTTATTTTATTTTTTTTAAATATTTCATTATTATATTTATTTACGAGTTTTAATAATTTTAATAATTTTGTTTTAACTTTATTATTTTAAGTATGTTTAGTTTTTGGTTTTTTGGACGCCTCCTTTGAGAAATTTTTTGCCCACTTCTGGTACTCTTGATTTTTAACCTAAATGTGTACCTTCTTAGATTTTTTTGATAGATAGGATAATATAATTAATTTTAATTGTCTCAAGTTATAATTATTAAAATGTTGCAACATGACCATGATAAAATATGTAAAAACTGATAATCATGAAACTTATACAGACGATAAAACTGATATTTTTTATAACAAATCATACATAAATATTTATGTCCTTATACTTAGTATATGTGTTTAATATCTTATCTGTGATCACACACTTTTATAGAAATAGAAACTGTGGAATTAAAAGTTCTATAAATGTACCTATATAATATAATAATTATACTTGTTCGTGGGTAATATTTACAAAATGTCAACTATTTGTGCCCTATAACTATATAAACAACCAATAATAAATACTATGTATTACATTTAAATAATTAGGATACATATTAAAAGTAAATTATTTAACAGAAGAATAAGTATATCATCAATGGGTTGACGAAAATTAAAAACGTTAACATCAAAATGTATTTAAACTAAAACTCTGTCAATAGAATTTAAGATTTGGAGCATGGTTTGAAACGTATTGATTTTATAATTTTTTTTTTTTAAATTTTGTGAGTATGTTTACTACAAAAAATCTTGCTCTGATGTATGAAGTATAGCACCTTTCTTGAAAGGAAATTTTATCTACTTGGTATTTTATTTATTTTCCAAGCGGTTTTCATAATTTGGAAAAACTGGGAAAATTCAAGTAGGTACATGGTATAAAAAAAACTTTTCTAAATTGTTTTTGTTAACAATGGTTTATCATTGCATACATATATACATTAAATTCCTTTCTATATCCTACTTTCCTAACTTTTCATCTACTACAGTAGCCCACCCATCATACAAAATATGTCGGTATTTTTAATGTATTTAGGTTTTTAACTTTTATGTACTTATTTCTTATTTCATCTTCTATTGTCACTCTACATCTATCTAAATGATTCTCATCTCCGCTATAGTCATTATCTATTTTATTCTGCTATCTACCCAGTGCTCTAAAGTTTTAGTCTGAACTATACTCTCACAACTCTTGTAGAACTCATCTTTAAGTTTCATTAGAATTCTCTTGTCCTTCAAGTGTTATTCTCCATTTCTCCTATCAAAACTGACAAAACCATATCATCTACAAACATCATGAACAAATGATGTCTCATCTTGTATACCCTTCGTAACTTCATTTATTACAACAGAAAACAGGTAAGGACTTTAAACCAAATCCTGATTCACACAAACTTCAATCAAAAAATCTTCAGTTGTTCCACACAAACTTTTGAAACTTGTATTTGAACCTTCACATATATCCTCTACCTAAGTGATATATTATTTTCTCATTAAACTCTCATATCAGAATCTCTCTTGGCACTTTGTCAAATGACTTCTCTAAATCTATAAACCCATACATAGGTTTTTCTTATTTTCTCTATACTTTTTAATAAATAAAAAACGAACATACTTATTATGAATGAATTGTTTTTTTTTTTTTTTTTTTACAATATTTATACTTCAATATTAAATTGTAATTTAATATTCACTGCAGCAAGTTCACTACACAAATATTTAAACACATTAGGAATTCCAATTTCTTGTACTTGAGTAGATTCACATATTTTACAAATAGCAACTTTATTTGAATAACTATCTTCTTTAAAGTGAACTATTGGTGATAATATTGTATGACATCTCAAACATAACAAAGCCTGAAATTGAAAAATAACAAAATATAATATAGTGGCATTTCACAAAACTTTTTTTTAATTTTAAAACATAAAAATAATATACCAACATTATTAGTTAACTAAATACATATTTATCAGTGTTCATTCTTAATTTTTAATAATATGCTAAACCTTGTTAGTTACATTATTAATTAAATAGTTAAGTTCAAAATATTTTATGTTAATTTCTTAATGAATATAGTTTTCATGAAATACTTAAGCTAAGTTCTTTCACATCATTTTATAAATTGGGTTATTTATTTCATATTACGTTTGGGCAGCACTAAAAAGCATTTCAATATTTATAGTAATAGCTATTTACAATAAAAGACTTAATATGTATAAAAGTGTGGATGGTCAACAAAGATAAAAGTTAAAATAAATGTATAAAATATTTATAAATCAGCTCGTGTAACTAACATATCAAATTATCATCCAATCTATACTAAATCACTTTTGATTCTTTGAATCTATTATCTGCGTTTGATAATATACTTTGTGACGAACAGTATATTGACCTGAACACTACATTAATATATGACATGATTTTCACTAAATACGTAATGGATGTTTTATCAGACTATGCTTAGGTTGATATATTCTAGTTGAACCTCATTAAAGCCTTTAATAGGGCGAATCCCGAAATCTTGCTTGATGCCTTGAAACTTCCTGGCTTTGGAGAGCCATTATTAAATCTTGATTTGGTACATACTTATCAAATAGAAAGTAATGTGTAAAAGTCCATGGCATCTAAACTTGCTTTATTGGCATCGTTTCTAGCATGCTACACAGGATTATCTCTCTAATGCTTTTATCACTATTTATTTATAAAAAGCATCAGAGATTAATGAGATACAGCAAATGTCTGTTGTTCGTTAATAATCTGAATCTTTTTGTAAGAATAAATTCTGTTGATGAATTTATGTTGAATGAAGATCATAACACAATTGTTTTTTAGGCTTTGATGTAGGTTTATTTTTCATTGTTCTGAAATTCACTATTATGACATTCTTTAGGTCTCATTGGTGAGAAATTAGAAGCATATATTCTTAATATAGAATCATTGTGTTACAGGGCACTAAAAATGTTTTTTTTTTTTTTTAAAAATATGTTTGTGATCAGTTTAAATTAACTATGTCAATTAATCTCTATGCTGTGCTTTAGTACGCTCTGTTTAAAATATGTATCTATATTGTGGGATCCATATATCATAAGTTATAATTATACTTTGAAGTGAGTAAAGTGTATTTTCTTGTCTTTAGTTGGGTATAAGTTGAAATGTCACAAGATAATTCTCATATTCTTGCTTTCTTGCAATTATTCTCATTATTCAACTAGTTAACTTTAAAGTGGTTTTTTTTTTGTATAATATCTATCCATTTTATGTCACAATATGTTTGACAAAAAATGCTGCCAATAAGCCTTTTACAAGACTGATGCAGATTGTGAATATTGAACACTCCTATTCTTTGTCTTAACTTCATCTTATTGTGTTCTTTTGATTATTATTTACTGTTAATTTTAATTCTAATTTGTAATTGTAACCATTGAGCTACAAACCCATAATTTTGATAAAAATAATTAAATATTACAAATACTAACTGTTGATTTGTCTGAACAATCCATGAAACGATCTTGCATTAAAAATGGAGTTCCGTGTGAAATTAATGCGTCTCTTTCCATTTCACCAATACGACCGCCACCACCTCTTTTTCGACCTTTTACAGGTTGTTTGGTAACAGCATCAACTGCGCCAGTACTTCGAACCTAACAAAATATGAATCAATTATTTGAGATATAATGGAATGAGTTAGTCTTTAATATTACCTGCCACTTATCTGATACCATATGTCTTAATCGTTGATAATGTACAACACCAAAAAATATAGATGCCTGCATTTCCCGACCATCTACTCCACTATACATTGGTTCCGTTCCAAAATAATTATATCCACCTATAAATTGTGTTTGTTAAATGTATGAAGTGAACAAGTTATTTTTTTAACACAACGTAACACAATTTTAAAGTAAATGTTTAAGTTTCAGTAAAAACTAATACTAAGAAAAACACCAAAATTATGATAATAATTATAATAATAATAAAACATTTCTTTTGCGACGAAAACACTATAAATAAAACTATGGAATGTTATAAATCAGTGGTCGGCAACCTTTTTAGACTCCCGGGCCACATTCATAAATTAAAAAATGTTCGCGGGACAGACAAAAATAAAAATTTTGTATTCCAAATTATTTACTAAGAAAAAAAATAACTATTTAAAACTTTAAAATAATAGATTAATAGAACATAAAAATAAAATTACAGTTTTTAATAATATAATTATAATATAAAAGTATGGAAATTACAACTGCTTAATAGACTTAATGTGATTTTTGTTGTTGAATATTGTTTATTATTTTTTCGATTTCCACATTAAAATTACTTGTGCTCGCTCTAAGTACATGGTGGAGATGGTCATCAGTTAAGTGTGAACGGTATGGATTTTTAATTTTTTTCATATGAGAAAAAGCCTGTTCACATACGTAAGTGGATCCAAACATACTGAAGTATTTTGCAGCTATATTTTTAATTTTTGAAAATGATGCAGGAAGTTCAGCGAAAAAAAGTAAAGGCGATGCTTTGAATGAGTCTTTTAAGATACTTTGTGGCTACAAATCTATTATTTCCATTTGAAGCTCAACAGGTATATCTTCACATCAATATTAAACGGATTGGCGAGTAGTTGAAAATACTGTGAATGTCGTTTGAAATCTTGAAATCGATTATTAAATTCTTGTTGAAGTATCAAAATAGCTTCAACAAATTTAACTGTTGATAATGAAAATTCTAATGATTCAAAAAGTTTTTCCCCTTTAAAGTACTGACGGCGGCAATTTCTTCAGTTATTTCAAACTTTTCATTAATTCCTCGANTTGTCACCAACATTTTCAATACGTCTTGTTATTGTACGAGCAGATAATGGGACTTCTTCAAACTTATGTACAATATCTGGACAAATATTACCGGCCATGCTTAGTACATATTTTTGGACAAATTCTGCGTCTGTAAATGGTTTTCCTTCTTTCGCAATTAACATAGCTACATTCACACTGGCAGAAATAACGGCTTTATTTTGAATAGTTACTTTTGAAAAGATCGTTTGTTCTCCGGTTAGAGCTTTTTGTAGTTTATTAACTTCAATTTCTCTGAACTGTCTGTATAAGGAGTCATATTTAACTTTATGCTTGGATTCATAATGCCGTTTAATATTGTATTCTTTCAATACAGAAATTAATTCACGACAAACAAGGAACATAACTTTTCCTTTATTTTCAATAATAAAGTATTGATTGCTCCATTTATGCTGAAATACACGACATTCAGAATCTATTTTTTTTTTTTTACTGACATTCATTATAATTAGTTTAAAATTTAAATTAACAGTCAAATAAACGATCACTAAAAATATAAAATCGAAATTATAATGTTATTAAAACTACACAAGACGAAAAAACTGCACATACCCGTACGAAAAACGCAATGTTACTGAACACAATCGAATATTAAGATTATAACCCAAATACACTCGTTGTTTCTACTCTATCTTATCGATAACTGTCAAGGTATATCTACCATTATAAAATATGACTGATAGAAACGTTCAATTCTATTTATACAATATGATTTTTTTGATATGATATTAAATTAAATTTTGTTGTTATAGAATCTAAAGCGGGCTGTATTTAATAGACTCGCGGGCCGAATACGGCCCGCGAGCTGCCGGTTGCCGACCACTGTTATAAATTATTTACTATTTAAAATTTAAATACTAACTATATACAAATAGATTACCTGCTTCTAAAAGACGTCCATAATAATCAATTGCTGTATCTTCTTCGCTATACTTGAAAGGTGTAGCATCATGTACTACACCATGTACAGAAGCAGATTTACCTGCCATACATTCTATCATCATAGCTAGAAATAAACATTTTATTTGTTACATTATCAAAAAAAAAATTTAAGAATGAACAATTTACCAATGGTCATTCTTGAAGGGAAACCATGAGGATTGAAAACAATATCTGGAACCATTCCACTTTCAGTAAATGGCAAGTCTTCAGAAGGCCAACCTTTGCTAAATATTCCTTTTTGCCCTGCACGACTAGCAAATTTATCACCAACTGCTGGATTCCTCTAATATTTAAAAAAATTAAATAGTGTAAGAAATAATAACAAAATACTTAAAAAAAAAAAAAATGTATAATTACACACTTGAACTCTAATAGTAATTGTAGCTTTATTAGGTATTTTTCGACCAGTTGTAAAATCTCCACATTGGCGAACTGAATCAACAATAGCATCTTCATTGCTGGTATACTTAGCTACATTAAATCCTTGTATTGTTTCATCAAAATAACTAAAATAAACTCAACTTTTATTAGATAAATAATTTAACTAATTATAATTAAAGTATTACATACCTATAATACGGTGTTCCCTTAGAAAGTTTTAAACCAATATAAGGGAGACCATCTTCATCCAAGAATTCTGCTAGATGATCTTGAAACGAATCACGCTTAAAATATGTTTGTGGCTAGGTGAAATACATTTGAATTAGTTAACAATTCATAAATCATAAATTTATGATTACTAATATTGTAATATACCTTGGTTTCAATTAATTCAGTCTTAAATATAGAACCATGAGCAAAACCTCGCTCCAGTGCCATTTTATTTATGATCATTGCATCTTCCATATCATAACCCTAAAAACATTTATTAAAATAAAAAACATTTTAATACCTATAATAATTTAAACTGATGCACAACTGATGTAGTAAATAAAAAAAAAAAATAAAAAGAGCTGATACTGCTGACTCATGTGTCACTGCTATAGTTCAGAAGTTAGGAAGATAGAATAATATATAGTTATTTAATTTATACCTGTGCCCAATGATAAATCATAGCTAATAAAGAACAATTATTCTAAGTGATGTTAGGTTAAACATATTTTAAAATGTTGTGATTTTTAAGATTTTCATCAACATTTGAACTTTAAAAGGCTCTAAAATTAAAAAAAAAAAAACTTACATTTCACTCAATTAGTTTTACTATGCTGTTAACCATGATATTTTTTTTAATTTTTGTGTGACAAAACTTTCCTGTCAAAAATAATACTTCAATAAAAAAATAACAAGGGACATTTTTTGTTATATTTTAATGGTTAAATAATTTAATTTCAATTTTAGATGATGAATAATTAAGTTATTTTTTTTTTATTTTACAAGTATTTTCATAATAAATGGAAAACCCATAGAATTGTACGTAAAAAACTAAATAAAAACTTAAAAAACTAGACAATTTTAAATGTCATGTATAGGAAGGGCTAATGAAGGACTCTGTAAAAATGTCAGGTATCTACAATTATTTGTATTATTTATAAATATATAAAATTAATTCAATTAATAATAACGGTAACCGTTATTGAGTAAGTTTTCCTGTTTTATCACAAATTATCAAAACAACTACTAGGAAAATCAAAAAAATATCCTCCCTAATGTACTAACTAGAAAAATTGTCTTTCACAAAAGCTATATAGATAGTTTGAAGCAAGATTTATTCTTTAAAGTTGTTTTAACAGGCACAAATTTTTTTAAATAAAGCACGCATAATAAAATTGATTGTAATATACTTTTCTGTTGTTATATTATATGACTTTAGTGAAACGCTTGAAAATAAATTTGAGTAAAAGGCATTAGTTTTTTTTTTTTCAAGCATTTTAAGATCAAATTTTGACGAAAATAGGAAACGGAATTTCAAAATATGTTTTACTGACCATTCTGAATTGTTCATTAATAATGGTGTATCATTGTGTAAAGATATAAACTAAATAACTTTATATATCCTACCTTCCCACATAAAGCATTAGCTGTCTCCAGTATCAGCTCTTTTGATATTTTAGATTCTAAGGGAGGCAAGAACTGTATTAGTTTTTCAATGTTTTTTTTCTATGAACAACTTTTCTACCAATAATTTTGCTCAGACTTTCAAGTGTAGCATCTTTTCTGAAAGGAAATTTGACGAGGGTAATACTTTAAAAATACCATTTTTTGATTTACTTAGGGGGTTTCATGATAAAAAAATAAAAATAAAACGTATTATTCCCAAATTGAAAATATTACGGCTTTTCAAAACATGTATAACCAAACTTTGCTCAGAATCATTTTTGATTAGCAATGATTAATCTTGTGTACAGATATACATTTAACTTCCTCTCTAGCTGCTCTACTTCAGACCTATAACAATAGCCCACTCATTATGAATTTTATTAAATTTATAATAAGTTACAATCTGTTTAAATATAATCATATTCAATCTAATCAATTAAACAATTGGGCATAATTTCAAATTTAAATTTTTATATTTTTATCTTATTACATTTATAATATGATATAATACCTAACTAACTTATGTAAAAAAGCATTGAAAAACAAAATTGAAAAAAATCTCTCCTTACCAATAAAACCAATACATTCCCCACTGCACTCAGAATCTGACAGGTTTTAATTAAAATTGTATTTTACCGTATATGAAATAACAGCTATTACAGCATTTGTACCCATTGCAAAATCATCTAATGATAATTCATCATAATGAACAGGTCTGAATAATGGTGATGCAGGAGTTTGTATTCTGTATAATTTTGTTTCAGACTGAATATGCCAATTGTGACAAGCAGTTCCCATAGTTTGTTTTCCCATCTGTAATTAAATTTACTTATATTTATAAAAAACTTTTTAAGAATATAAATTATGGGTTCGGAGGACAATTTAAACTCTGGATGTCGAATTGATTCAATTAAACAATAATTTAATGATAGTTTTAATTTTCTATTTAATTATGAGTACTTAAGTACAATTTAATATTGTAAGTTATGTTTAAATAATTTATTCATGGGGTTAATAAAAATACAAAAATATAGTTCAGTCAAAATTTACTAGATAATATTGTATATATGAATGATCTGTATATTAGAAATCTTTATTTTTTTTTTTTGTGTTAAACACTAGAATGAAAAATAACAAATAAATGAATTATAATGTATAATTACTTGACATTGGTACATATTCCGTGGACTTTGATTATAATCAGGTAAAGGAATTAAACATGCCAAATGACTAAGAAAATTAGTTTTTGTAATTTCTCTATGTGTAGTTACCTATATTATAAAAAATAATACTTAATATTATATAAAGTTTTGTCTCTCAAGAATGTTTTATAACTGTACCAAACCATGGTTATCTACTATGGTCGGAACACATTATATCAGCTCATAATAAACAAATGGCCCTATATCATGTTCAGTGCTAGCTGTATGTTCCCCGTATGACAATATCAATAACGTTTTAATTTTACCGCCAAAATCCAAATGATAATAACACGGTTATTTACACGAGTTGAGAACTTAAAACTTTTGTTTGGCAACAATGGTGAAATGTTGTGCCGTAGTATTACGGGGTACAAATCCAACAATTAAAAAAATGTCATGTTTAAAGTACCAAATAACTCAGAGGATTTGAATTAGAGCATAAAAAATTAAATGTTGTCATTAATGCTGCTATGTTTAAGTTATTTTTTCATTAAATTATTACAGTTAACATATGTTATAAAATTTTACGAAATAAAGACTAATTTATGCATAAACTAAGTATTAGTTAACCATAGGCTTGTCTCATGTCACTCGACAAATAATTTAATGGTATCTCCAAGTGTCGAGTATACAGGGAGTAACAGGACTATTTGACATTTTTACATTGTAGTTACATATAAAAATGTCAAATAGTTCAGTTACACCCTGCATTTGATAAAAAAAAAAATGGTGTCATATTATGCTTACAAAAATAATGTTTTTCTAATTAATGATATGTATGTCTAATTATATTGTATTATAGGGTTAAATATTTTATCCGAAAAAAAAAATTCAAGGTTCAGCCTATCTACTACTGTCTGTAGTAAAAATCTAAGTTTCCATGCTATTGTAATTGTATGTGAACATCATACAATTTCGGTATTCGTCTAATTTTTAGTTAGTATACATATAATTATTAATTAATTATATTAGTCAAAAAACCTTGTAGTTTGCAAAAAAATTTTAACTCAATTACTAATTATTTTTTAGGTACTTTATAGTATTTGATATATTTAACATATGTAATATTATGCAAAATGTTAATCTTCAACTTAAATGGTATGTATTTAGTAGTTTGTCATTATATCATTTGTGGCCACCCGATAAACCGTATTTCAACCTGAGTAGATAACCATGCACCATACTTACATTGGGTCTGATTTCATCTTCAGAAATACTTATATCTAAATAAACTTGTTCAAAAGTTCCAATGAGCTCTATTTGAGCTAAATCTAAATTAAAAACAGGTCTCATCATTCTTGCATTTCCAGTAAATAAGAAAAGTCCAGGGAATTGACCTATAACATTTTCGTCTTTCTTTTGAAGCCATACAATTTCAGTAGTCTCTGGTATCTAATAAATAAATAAATTCTGAATAATTTTTAAATTCACATACAGATGCCACATGTTGTATAGTAAAAAACAATTTAATGGTAATACACAGCTATCATAATTTTAGTACTAAAATTATATTGTTTTTCGCTGGAAAAATTAATTTTAACAAAATATGACTATTTAGAATGTAGATTTATAATAATTATTAATTTAAAAATATAAAAATATATACATTATCTATCTCAATGTTTTTGTAATTTAATATTTCTTATGAACAGCTACCCTTATTTTTAATATTTTTAAGTAGGCCATATTCTAAATTGTTTTATAAACATTATTATTGAATATTGAGTAAATAACATAAATGTAATGTACATGGACATTAAACAAATCTCAAGTTTAAATAAGAGGTAGGGTAATCATTGTTTACCATGTGTGAATACTTGATTGCATTATTCCACTTTGCATACTTAAAAATCAAAAAATATTTTTAATATTTGTATATTTAAAAGATTGAATATCCAGAATATTTAATTAATAATAAGAGGTAACATTATTATAATATGATAAATGCTTAAAAAGTTAAAATTATAAAAAATTTAACTTTACTAAAAAAAACCCATTAAATTAAATACTATTCGTTATTAAATACAATTATAGTTTACTTGTTTTCCTTGCACTTTTAGTATACGAAGTTTTCTAATAAAAAGTTCAGTTAATGAATCTGGTACATATCCAATTAAACGACCATCGAGCATTACATTGTAAACAAATCCGATATTTGTATCTTGAGGTTTATATGAAGATTCACACATACCAAGAGATACTAATACCTTAGGCATATCACGCAATATTTTTTTGTTTATTGATTTTGTTACCTAAAGAAATAAATATAATATATTTATTAAATGTTATTTTGCCAATAAATATGAGTATATTTGATATGTACACAATCTAATTTAAATAAAAATTCTGATTAATGTTTAAAAATATTAAAAATATTAGTTAGTAACATTTTTACTCACTATACAAGATTTGGTTAAATGGTTGAGAAGACCACACGGAGTCCCATCAGGAGTATGCACGGGACAAATGAAACCCCAAGCATCTGGAAGCAACCGCCGAGGTTCAGTTGTTCTCATGGACTCGAAAATAGCACCACGATGAACAGCACGGAAATGAGCCATATAACGCATTCGACTTATATTTTCAACCAAAATTGTCAATCCTTTTTTTTTTTACATGAAAATTATAAATTACCAGTGTAATAATTACTTTAGTAATGTTTAATAAACTCAAGAATAAACATGGCATATCTCTAATAATCATATTATTTAATGATTTAATCTCACAAGTTAATTTGTTTTTCTAATACATAATGAGTATAAAGTAAGTGTATATTAAGTAAAGTAAATCTCGTTTTCGGGCAAGAATCAGAATATTCCTAATGTACTCCTACTCTACTTGTTTTAAGAGGCGACAAATAGGGTTGCGTTAGGTCGACAGTTGATGTAAAATTCTATCAAACAGTATGGAGAGTTTTAAACAAGATTTTGTCAGATTATTCTATTTCAGATGTGCAAGGGGACAACATATGAAAGTAGGTATATAGTACATAATTTTTTGCAGATAATATAGTTTTGATATGAGAAAATCTAGAATAGGTAAACAATACACTTGAAGAATGGAAATTAGTACTTGAAAGAAAAGGACTAAGGATAAGTAGAAAAAAAACTGAGAATGAGTTTAAAGTAACAGGACAACTAATGACAATAAGCAGTTATAGGCGAAGTTGCGAGTTTTAAGTACCTAGGATTGTTCTGTACAAAATAAAAAGATGACTTTCATTAACATGTGAAACATATGATTAGTGTGGTTAGATAAAGGGGAGATATTAAATATCGTCAGGTGTTTTATGTGACATGAGAATGCCAATGAGACTTAGAGTTAAATTCTACAGAAGTGTGGTAAGATTGACTATATTTTATGGTTCAGTGTTGAGTGGTAGATAGAAAAGTAGAATAGAGAATGAGTGTAGCAAAGATGGCAATACTTATGTGGATGACTAAAGTGATAATATAAGATAGGATAAAGGATGAGTACATAAAAGGTAACTTAAGCATAGCTTCAAAAGTAGATAAAATGAAATAAAATAAATAGATGGTTTGATGGCATGGTCATGGGGATAGAGGAATCTGAACTATACCTCGTTTGCCAAGAGAACGCAACTCGGACTCCAGTGTACATACAATTCCTCTCCCACACAGCTATCAATATGTGAATGCCACCGCGCGGCTGTCTCACAGCAACAACATGGCGTACAGCGCAAAGCGTTCACACCTAGAATAGTGTTGGGAATGTACAATAATAAACAAATTTTGGTTTCCACCCAGTTGTGTTCTCTCGGTGAACACACTATAGTAAGCATTAAAATGAAAATAAATGCAGGAGAAAATGGGAGAGAGGAAAACTGAAAAAGAGATGGTTCGATTGTGATTAAGAATGATTTAAGAACAGTTAGTGTATGCGAGGTGAGATCTAGTTAGTTTTGAACAAGTGTAGTGCTAAATAGTTGGGATGAAGGTGAAGAAGATACTTATTAAGTAAACTAAATGAAAAATACCTTTATCTTGCTGCATTCCTAGACCTGTTGTACTAAAAAGATTACCAGTAGCAAAAAAAGTTAATAATGAATGCTCAATTATATCACATCTTTTCATAGCACTCATCATATCACCAATTGATGGTGATCCAGACTGGTCAATTTTAAGTAGGTTAATTTTAATCAATTCTAACCAATATTGTAATTTTTCTTTAAGCATCTGCAAAAAAAAAAAAATATTTTAAAATCCCTTATACATTTTTCTTTTTAAATTTTATAATATTGTGTTACTTTCAAATAAAGATGGCCACCAAGCATTAATTCCTGCATCATAATTGCATCGGCACCTTCTTCTAAACATTTATTTTGAGCAACTGCAAATAACTTTTGCAACATAAACACTAAAAGTTTGAATTTATCAAAATCAATGTGCAAATGTATTAAAACATAATTCCTAGAGTAAATTTATTATTATATACATATTGTTATCTGAGTTAACTATAAATTATAAATATAAATATGACAGACCTCAACATATAATCGCACACTTCTTTATTAGTTTTCCATTCAGGTAATTCATAGAATCTAGATCTGAACATTAAACCAATATATTCCTTAGCATCTTCTTGGCTATGGATATTACTTTCGTGTAAAGCACGCATCATCTCCATAATAGACCTTTATGAATAAATGTTATAACTTATATAAGTAGTTATAATAATAAATCTTACCTCATAAAATATAAATTGTCTTCATGTCCCTTAATAATGTGTCTAAATATAAACTCATCTGAACTAGCAGTGAGACATTTAAGTATTAAAAATATTGGTGCATAAAATACCCTCTTCTTAATTGGGATCATTAATTTGGCTGTACCATTTGTTAAAAAGTGTAATACATTTGTCTAAAAATTTAAGTTTAAATTAACTTAAATTTTAAATAGATATATTTAGTTATAAAAACTTACAACAGTTGTCATATCATCTTTAACACACCTAATCATAATACCAATATCTGAAAAATATTGATCTTTGTTTTTCCAAGTATTTCTTTTAACAGCAGTTGGAAAATTCCTTCTTGTGCCTAACAAAAGCCTAACTAAACGTTCTTTGCCTTTTACTACAAAATATCCACCCCATTCATCTTGATGTTCTCCATGTTTAACTAGTTGTTCTGAAGTCATTCCTTCCAAATGACACAACTTAGACTAAACAAAAATCAGAAATAATAAAATTAAAAAAATTTTTTTTTTAAAAAATTGGTACCTTCAACATAATTGGTACTTGGCCAATATCTCTGTTAATAGTCATTTGTTCAACACCATTAATTGACCAACTAAGTTTTATTTCAAGCTTTCCAGAATAGGTACTATGACGTTGTCGACATTCTAATGGATAAATACTGTGTGATGTGACACCAAGCGAACCTGTAGGTACTTGGGGTACATGAATGGTAGCATTCTAAAAGACAATAAATAAAATACTGTAATATATTAATTGCCATATGGAAGTAATGAAGTAAAAATAAATAACAAAACATAAGTAATTTACTGAAATTATTACACACTTTATGGTTATACTTTTCAATGCATTTAAAAAGACAATAATAAAAAAAATATATTTACCAATAATGCAAGTTTAATACGATATTTTCCCTTTGTATCAAACTCAACTGGTAATAAATCAGCAACAGCCAAATTTAATCCTTCATCAACCATATAGTTAAAGGAATCTATATGTGGAGTACCTAAATTTTGAAGAATCTAACAAAAAAATATTGAAGTCTGAATAATTCAAATTTTTAATCAATTATTTAATAACTTACTGGATTCTGGTGTTTGGGAGGTTTCCCATAATTAGGATCTGTCAAATTTTTAAGAGTGGGTTCATACATCTTAATTTTTTCGAATTAAAAGCTATAGTCCCAAGAATTTTGAAATAGACATGTGCATAATTCAAATCCACAGGACCAAATCACGATTAAAGATATGATCATGTGACATCATATGATAATGTGTGGTAACTTCGAAAAATGATTAGCATAGTTAGATTACAACGTACGTTTCACTGGTAATATTTGATAAGAAAGCTCAGTGGTTCCCAAATTTTTATATAATGTTGCCTATTCAACTCCTGTAATTGTACATCTCCTATTTTAATAAGTTGCCTACACAAATGCTAAAAATTAATTTTTAACCCATTCTTAAAATTGTATTGCTAACGTTAAATTTTTTATATATGTTGTCTATACGTTTTCTAGCTTTCAAAATTGTATTGTAATTTCTCGAACGAAATAGATTAAATTTATTATTGTAAATGTGATATTCAATCAAATATACGGAATCGGTCAAAAATTCCGTTTCAAAAAAATTTGGACAAAAAGTCCGAGTACATTTTTAGTGTCGGACAAAAAGTCCGAAAACACAAAACATTTTATTAAATTAAATTTATAATTATATAATATATAAAATATTTAGATGTTACCAATAAGTGTTTGAAAGTGGTTACTGATAAATTGAAATAAATCAGAATTATTTTAAACATTTGTATACATATTATAATTATAATATAATACAAATAATACACATTTTATTTCTACTATTTAACAAAAATGTTCGTAGTTGTAAATGTTTTTAGAACCTATGGAATTTGTATTCATAGTGATGTTAGCTGAATTATATAATTGAAATTCATCAACAAAACAATAGAAATAACCACTACCAGTAGTTTTCACAAAGGAAGAATACGGCAATTCTTTGCTTGTCTAAAAAATGTTTATGAATAAAAATTTAAATGGGTATCCTAAAATATTCATATTCTCATTAAATTGTATAACTCTTATTATTTAGCAGTTTAATATTGTTCATAATAAAATTCGTTTTTTCTGTATAAGAATATTTGTTGTTATATGTTTCAAACGCTCTTAAATAATTACGCTTCAACATTAATATTAATTACTAGATTAGTATAGTTTACTTTACTTTTATTCATAAATAAATTTTAATGGACTCATAAAAATATTATCATTTCCTGTTGTCCGCGGCCATTCGTTTTTTTAAAATGTACCAAAGTTCTATTATCAAAAAAAAACAATCCAATACGGTTGAGTATTATCACAATCACAGCTATATATAAGTATAAATATATATATTTATGGGGAAGGCCATGGGGTAATTATGTTTAATCTGTAAATTAACTCTGTGAGTAAGACCATGATATTTATAAAGTAATACTATACAATAATATACAATCACAGATAAACAATCGTTTTATGTATTTATGTGTACAATAAATTATCATAGTATACAAAAAGTATATTGTTATTAAATAGGTACAATAAAGTAAATAATAAATAATTATTGACAATTTATTGTAAAAAACACATTGTAACCTTAACTTAGTTTTGTATTATTATAATTGTAAGTACAAACCTTATACTAATTTAGATAGTCCTACCTAATGTCAATATTTAACAATTATGATGACATTGGTAATTTAAAGAATAAATTCGATTGTAATATTTAAAAAAAAATTAGTACTGGTTTTTAAAATTGGTTTATCAAAATGTAATTGTATTTTAATTATAATTAAAGATGAACACAAAAATATTTAATTCATATAGTATAAAAGTAGAGAGATTTTATTTCATTTTTATAGAATTGATAACTGTATTCTAAAATAAAACTAATTAAAAATGGTAACATACAATATTTGTATACTATTAGTGATAATTTTAAACTTGTTTCATATTATGATAGATACTATGTGTAAATTGCTGTGGTATAATTGAATTTAGAGCCAACCAAGTCATATATGCAGTCATTCCCCAAATTCGTTTGTAATCATTCATGTAGACAGGAATCATCATTAACTTATTAATTGATAATTGTCTGAAACAAGTGTGTTTACAATTAGTTGGTTCACAAAAGTGCCTAAGAGGAAGAGCAAAAGCATATTGCACTTCATGGTGATTAATATTTAATTTATTGGGCTCTATAACTCCAATATTTCCTAAAAATGGCATAATTGCTATATCTTTAGAAACAATAAATTTCCCACTGCCCCAAATATCAATATTAGTTTTGCTTATTCCAAGTTCTTCGCACGATTCTCTTAATGCTGTATTTTTTAGTTCTTCGTTTTTTTCACGCATTCCTCCAGGGAAAGATACTTGACCGCTATTTCGTTTTAAATTAATTGTTCTTAATGTATATAATATAGATACTTCATCTTTAACAACACATAATGGAATTAGAACAGCAGCTTGACGTTTACCATCGATCTTAAGTTGAGGGCATAATAACTTAAAAGATTTCACAGCATTTAAAGAGTTTTCACTGGAAAATATATCAGGCAAATCAAAATGTATACTTTCAGATGAATATGTGTGTGATGAGAATCTTGAAAATTTTGGCAAACACCTCAAATGTACATTCTGCATACTTACTATGTGTTTTATGGTAGATATAAAATTAAAATTATCTAACAATTAGTTAATAAATAATAATAACTGATAACATTCTAATTATTTGTTAATTTACTATAGGTAAAACGAAAATATAAATCTTCATTAAATTATACTAAAAATATTTTTTAAAAATATAAGACAGAAAAATAAAATCATAGACATATTATCTAACAGTATTTAACATCATAGATAATATTATCTAAATTATCGCTGAAATCGTGGTCTTTGCAAAAATTGTTACCAGACATTAAAAAAAAAAAACCGGTTATATCACTAATAAAAAAAACGGTTCTTATCGGTACCTATTCAGAATAAACGACATAGTTATGTACCTTACTATTTTTTTTTATAGAAAACATAATAGAGAATATAGATAACTAACAGTGATTTTTAGCAGTACAGTTGTCAGGAATATTTAATCAATGATGCTACTATAGCTGCGATTGGCGGCTACTCACAATTATCAATTTGAAGAAATGCTGAAATATAATATATTATTATGTCCACCAAGGTAGATTAATCCACCTTGATGTCCACATTAAACCATTAAAACCATAGACCTATTGACAAATAGGTTTACGATTAAAACCTAAGTATATATGTAAAAACATATTTTCTAAGAAGTAAGGTACCTAACTGTGTCGTTTATTCTAGATACTGATAAGAACCGTTTATTTTATTAGTGATATAAAGTTTTTTATTTTACTATCTAGTGCTTAGATAATGTTTGATAGATAATATAGTATATGATCTAAGGTGTCTGATAAATTTTTGATAGTTGGCATTATTCATTAGTATTCTGATAGATAACAATATTCAAATCAGATAATAAGAGAAGCCCCTGTCTACGGGTTAATTGTTGATGAAAAGACAATTATTCCATAGACAGGGGCGGATACAAGAGGGGCTATAGCCCCATACTATCACTTACCTACTATATAAGTTTTAAATATTCATTAGAAAATACCTGTAAATATCGAGGGTGTAATAAACATATTTTCAAAGTCATCTAGATCTAGAAGCAATACAGAAAATTGATCAAATTAATTTGATATTTTTGATAATATAATATATATTTTCATTCAACTATTTAAATTATAAACATACAATTGATTTTTTTTTCAGCTAATATGTGAAATATGCATTAATATTGTTGACTTTTATTCGAATTAAAATTTATGGTCTAGCACTCTAGACCCTCCTTTTCATTTCTAGATCCACCCTTGATTATAGAATAGATTATTCTGTGATTATACCATTTAGCGTATTTAGATCACATAAATTCAAAACACAAAGTAATATAAATGTGCTTAGTGTACTTAGTTAGAGAAAAAAATACTAACTGCTAAGTTAAAAAAATGTATACAATTTCCTCTGCTGATATTTCTTTATAATACAATTTCAAATTAAATTAGAACTACGAGATCGTGACAACGTGTAACTAATTTTTTCTACAAATTCTTTTTTACTGAAGCTGTAAGCCATCTAATGTTCTTTGAAATACTGGTTGGTATGTGTCAATATTATCAGTCTCCCATCCAGTTTAACTGATTGGTGTTCGTCACGGTTTATAGATATATCTTAAATTGTGGCGTTCATCCAAATTATTGGATATTGTCCGGGTACAAGTACGTCGTCATTGTGACGAATTCTGTTCTTAATGTGTAAAGTTTGTTAATTATAAGTTAAGAATTTCACGCGACGAGATATGAAATCGGTCGTCGCGTTAAGTGTACACACGTCAGGGCCATTAATACGGGTGTGGTAAATCGACGACGTTCCCATGCAACAACGAGTGATACGTGTTCAAGGGGCCAAAGGGAAAACGTGTTCAAGGGGCCAAAGGGAAAACGTGTTTGGGTGTGGACGACGCGCCACCAGTAGACGCCGTTGTCTACTGGCAGCGTCCATCACCACCTAGGCTAAGGAGGCCGGAATCATCGCTAAAGGAGAACTTGAACTCAGTCAGGAATCGAGACAGCTACAACACTGCTGACGTACCGTCACCTCGACACCAACCCGTTCAGACATTTCTTATGTGTACTTATACATGATAACTACAACTAAGTCATAACCCGGGTTTGGTGCCGCAGGGTTTTCACTTATAGATACAACGTGTCAACCGTGTTTTGTTTAAATTCTAATAAAAAACCATTTGTAGACCTGACACAAGTGTACATCTTCCCATCAAAAGGCTGTGTGTTCGAACGGGCCCGTAACATCACTCCTGTCACTCAGTTGTATTTTGTCATGGTAAACTCAGACTACCACAACAAATGTTATTTGTTTGCAGATAATCGCATATAATTTACACAATTAATGTTTATATAGTTACTTAAATGACTATATATATATATAAAAAAAACATTATTAATCCATTATTTATAAAATTATTTGGAGTGGAAACAAGAGGGTTCATCTTTACACTGTCATAAACTAGTTAAACAGACCAACTTAAAGAATAAATAATGCACAGATTAAATAAATGACAATGATTTAATGGTTATTTAAAAACACGGCTTAAAATATACCGTGTTTAAGTTAACTATTTATTAAATATTAAATACTAGTAAATAATAAATAGTTAATAATATGATAACGAAACATGTATGATAAGAAAATGTAGTATAACCAACTTAATTGGATACTTAAAATAATATTTATGCCAAACGAATACATTTACATTTATACTTCAGTTATGGCTATGCTGCTTATTCTGAGGTAAAAAGAAAAAACTAGAAAGTTCTCGAGTACACGACCGACTGGTGACTGCACTGTATACTACATAAACAGTGTAATAGGGACATTATTGTTTTATATTATTTTATAAATTTACAAAATTCTTCGTGATTCTTGCAAAGCTTAGTTGTGCTGTGTCATTTTGTTAAAATCACATAATACTATTATATCAGTATATTTTACTTTTCAATAATATATATTATATATATTATTAAATTGAGTGGTTAGGATTTGTAACTGTTCTTGTGTTGGATAGTGATAAATAATCATACTATATTTTTATATTGACCATTTACCTTACGAATCATATTCAAGTTGAACATTTTAAAGTTTATTCATTAAAACATATAACAACAAAGGATTGAAAATGTTTCCTTTTGGATTTCAAGGAGATCTTTTAGGACATGATGCAGACCAGCTGATTGGATCGCCTGACAGTCCCCGCAGGTATGTGTATGCAGTTATAGAAGTGTTATTGAAATTGAACTACTAAGCAATATTATGTATGAAAACTGTTCTTATTACCTGTGTATCATTTTGTATACCAGAATATATTTATATAATTATTTTAAATGCAGGTATTTTAATTTTATAACTTGTTATTTATTATACAGGAACTTAACGGTGATATTGTATTTATTTATTTTTATGGCTTATAAACAATAATGGCTATAAATTATAGTATAGTGTTAATGAAGTAATGAAAATAAACTATAGAAACATAATATCTTCCCACATTATAGCATATTCTGATAAACAATATTTTACACCTTTAGTCCTTACCTTCAATATAATAATTAGTGGTGAGTTTTTTTCCCAATTTTATTTATTCTGATACAAAATTGATATATTCAAAAATCATAAATTGATGTTGAAATAAAGCAATATGTCCAATGAAGCTCTAATTTTTAAAAATTTTTTTTTTCATATTCCAGATATGGATATTTTTTTGAAATTATCGGGTGGAATTGTACGTTCAGTCTCACCATACTACTGTAAAACTCTACTTAAAGCCTAATGGGAATTTCTTTGTTATATGAAATACTAAACACCTGTCACTTTTCTCCCTTTTATCTCACCATGTGTAATCCTACGTTTTACTTGCTCAAGAAAGCCACCATTCTGTTTTAAAAAAGATCTTAGGTCTTTAACTATAACTTTAACAACTATAACTGCTTATTATTGTTAGCTATCTTGTCCTTTTGTTCTCTTAACTCATACTTTGTTTTAATTCTACTTATCTTTAGTCATTTTCCTAAGTACTAATATCCGTTCTTCAAATCTATTGTTAACTTATTTCAGATTTTAGATTTTTTATATTCTGAGCGGAGCAAGGAATGTATTGGTTTTATAATGATGTTTATTTTTATTATTTTTATCTGGAAACAACTTTTCTACCATTCATTTTCTGAAAGAATCTAACTGGGCTGGTATAATAAACGTGGAAAAAAACCAGCAAATATGCGAAATTAATTATGTTTTTAACTTTAATTTTTTGTTTTGTTGTGATTGATTTAAAAATATTGTCCACAGAAAAATAACAAAAAAAATTTTGCATCAATTGCACAATTTTTGCATCAATAATAGTAATACCTAAAATTTGTAATTATTTATTATATATTTTTTGAAATAATATATCTGAAAACCTAACAATAAACTTTCAAAATAATAAAACTAAAATCATATGCTTTTTACCATACAAGATTTTAAAATATAACGACACATTACACACGACAAGAATAACAAACAAGTACATAAAATTATATCACTAAGACATACGTGACTATGAGCCATGAGTTAGAGCTCTGTTTCATACATTGTGGCAAATATATTAATGTTTTAAAAAAAATTTTTCCGAAAAACAATGTCAACAAATCTTTTCTACAGTAAAATTGATTTGTCAATAATAAATACACATTATATGTAATTTATATGCATTTATGAACTAATATGCAATAATCCTCCGAATATGCAAAATATGCAAAGTTAAATTTGATGTTTGAATTCGGTGTGATATGAATCGTAGACATTTCAAACCCCCATTGATGTGCCTACATACACTATGTACAAACATGCAAATGCATATAATTCCGGACTCTGGTAATAAGCTTCATCACTCCACTCAGATTGCAAAATATAATTGTAAACAATGAAAAATAATTTTACTTATATGTCAATTATTTGTATGTATATTTTTGCGCATATTTCTGATTTTTTTTGAGGCATATTTTGCTAATTATATCTTCTCATCAACTTTAATTAAACTGAATAATTGATAAATAATAATAACTAATTATGCTCATAATTTATTGCCAGTCCTTATAAATTATAGGATTTAAAATTTAAAATTAAAATAATTTTCTGAAAGGTATTTAAGAAAGCTTTATAGATAATACAGAGAAAGTATTTAAATACTCTACAATAATGGTTATTACTTATTATTCAGTTATTAGATATCATTAAATACTTAGGTTTTTTGAAATCATAAAATAGTTCATTTATGAATATTTTACTAGAGTACTATGTATTGTAAACTATACTCAAATTTAAATAATAGTGCACCAGCAACTGAGAAAAGCTATTCAAAACTTGTGACTGAAAATCTGCTCTACGTGGTTTCTTTAGTCAGTTGGTGTAACAGTAGTCGCATTACTGCATTTGAATAAGTATTGCAGTGCACTCTTATTTGAAAAATTTAAATAGAGTATAAAATTATTTTATCAATTAATAATATAATTTATATTACATACAATTCAGACACTTTGTACCTCCATTGGAACAAATGATGAGTTCATTCTTGGGAGGATTTCCTGATCCGATGGCAAATATGATGATGCCATTTGGTGGTGGTAATATATTTGGAAATTATGGTTCAATGATCAACAATTCAATGAATCAACAAAATCATATCACTAGTAGTATGCTAACCAGAGGCCTTAATCAACCGGCTCAATCATTTAGTAGTTCTACATTTATGTCATATTCATCAAATGGACCAAATGGTCAACCTCAAGTACATATTTAAATTTAAATAATAAATTGTTGTATAGGTTATTTTTTATAGTCGTATTTTATACAATAGGTCTACAAAGCATCATCATCCACACGTACAGGTCCTGGAGGAATAAAAGAAACAAAAAAAAGTGTAAGTGATTCGGTTACAGGAGTCAAGAAGTTGGCTATTGGACATCATATTGGGGATCGTGCTCACATTGTTGAACGCCAAAAAAATGTATATTCAGGTGACCAAGAAGAAAATCAAGAATATATTAACTTGGAAGATGGTTTGTATAATTAAAATAAATCTAATTTAAGTCTTATGAATTTTAAGTTTCTATAGTAATTTTATTAACTTCTATTATGTATATTAAAATATAAATATTGAATTAAATAAGTATTTAATGAATTTTGATTTATTTTAGATGAAGCTGAGGAATTTAACAATGAATGGCGTAATAAAGCACAAAATTTAAACTCGCACCGTAATCGTTATTTACCCTACACACATAAGTAAATATATTTTTTAATAATATAACATAATTTTTTCATAATAGAATTCATAAATTAAATTTTATGTTCGCATATTAGTATTATATTTATGCCAATCTAGTAAAATAATAATTGGTAGTTCCTGACCAGACAAATAATGTGATATACACAATATACATATTCAAAAAGTACATTGAAAACTGAAATCTGCTTAAAGTTCCCAAATAAATTAATTGTCTAAGGTAGAAAAAGTAATAACTATTGATAATTAACATTAATTTGTATTTTAGTACTTTTAAAAACATTAATAAAATAAATTGAAAATTATTATTAAAAAACCTCAATAATTTTTTTTTTATTATTATTAAAAATGTTTTATCTTTTTATCAACATAGTAAAAATATATTTTATTTTTATCTATATTATACAAGGCATTCAAAATTATATACCCCTTTAAAATAATATATTCTTTTACAGTGAACAATTCTAATAATATGTTAGATTTCACTCTTAAGTCTTTAATGTTATAGAATACTTAATAGAACTGTTTTGATCAACATTGTTTGTAAGTTATAACCCACAATGTGTTTTTATTCAATTTATTTACAAATTTAATATGAGCCAAACATTCATACCATTAGCAAAGAAAACAATTTTCAAGCTTTTACATTTCTACATAATAATACAATAGTTTTGCTGAACTTTTGGCCAAAGTTTTAAATCTTATTTTATTAGCTGTAACATTCATTTTTTCATAATTGTTTAGTTTTAATTAATTACTGTCTATTATTCATTTGAAATTACTCTTACATAATAGGTTTAAATATTAAAATATAACTTTGAATAACCTAAAATTGTATTATTTTATTTTACCTTTCAATCATGTTGTATTATTCAATAGTAATTTTGCTTTTTGAAATAGTTTTTCTTTAATATATGTAGATTATTATGTAAACACTTAACTTAATGTAATATTAGTACACATTTTTTTTGATTACTTTTGTTTTTATTTTTGTTTTATTATTTTTGTTTTATTATTTTCATGTTTTATTAGAGTTCAAAGTTCTCCAATATCTAATAAAAAACACCTCAAGGCTTTACCTTCTTCAACATCACATAACCGGTATGTTTAATAATTTTTATTATTTTGACAATTTGTAAGAAAATTATTTTTAAGTTTTTCTGAAATTGTTCGTATAAATTTAATTTTATCTTGTGTTTTTTTTTTTTTTTTTAATTTGTGTTGCTATTTGACACCTCCAGTTATTTTAATTCATGTGAATAATATTTATTTAATTTATATTTTATTATTGAGATTTACAATTTTTAAATTGTTATATTATTTACTTATTTATATATTATTCAAGATTACTATATTTTTAACTGAATATCATCAAAAAAAAACAAAACAAAAAACCATATTTTTGTCATATACTTCCTTGCAAGATTTCTCTTAGACAATTTGACTGTAGAAACAAAAAAAAAAAAAAATGTTTAACCTGAAAATGAAAAGCGGGTAGTAGGTTCACTCCTATAAAATATAATGATAATGTAACATTTAAGAGTTGCTTGTTTCTTAAATTGTAAAAAAAAAAAATTACATACAAGTTTATTCTTTTCAAGATGTCTCACTAATCATATTTTTTTGCGAGACTGTATAACTTTTAGATTGAGACATTAGTGAGGAATGTATTAGGTTGAAAATGTTTAATTTTTATATATATATACAAGGTGTCAAATAATCCAGTACACTTTGTATGTATATAGAGTATTGAACAACTTTCCTACTAAAAATCGTGTTCTGTTGTATCAATTGTAGCATCTTTTCTGAAACGAAATTTTTATTTACTTAGTACTTTAGGGAGATCATTTTTTGGTTTTCCAAATAATTTTTATAATTATTGTAAAAAACTAGAAAATGTATGAAAGTAATGCTTTTATAGTTTTCAATTTTGCTTTTTGTTGGAATCCTGTTAAAAGTATTATAGACTTGAAATTTGGAAAGTAAAAACTCACATTTTTCTTAAAAATGGTAAAATTTTCAAAACATCTGTGCCATTATTGAGCTATTTATAGACATTTATATACTGCCAGTGTTAAGTAATTTTAATTCGGTAGGTACTATATGGATTGAAATGTTTAGACTTAAAAGAAATTCATACAAATTTAACAAGAGCTACATTATAAATCATATTTCGTGGTAAAAAAAAAAAAAAAAGTAGCTTTGTTGTATTTTATTTTATAAGAATTTTAATATCAAATTTGAAAATTGTATGGACTTTCAAAACATGTAACCAATCTTCACTCCAAATCGTATTTTGTTAGCAATGGTTTATCATTGCATACAGCTATAAATGAAACTAACTTCCATTTCCTACCTTTCAACTTCTCACCTACAACAGTGTCCACCTCTCGTGCAAAGTATATTTGTTTATTTTTAATTTTTAACCAATAATTAATAGTATCAATTTAAAAATGTTTGGTAGACAACATCTCTTATCCTCAATGTATACACTGTATACAAATGTTAATCAAATTTTCCCTAATAGAAATACTACTTATTATACAATCCTATGATTTTTTGCATATTTCTTTTTTATTCTTTCAAGTATATATATAATTATATCATATATTTTGTTAAGCTAGTTCACATAAAAAAAAAAAAAATTACCTACAGTTGTATTTGACATGCTCTATTTATTTCATCTATCAATGTTTGTCTTGTTTAATATTTTTTGAATCAATTTTATTATATCAACCTGCTGGTTTTATATAATTTTTGTTTGTATAATCTAATTTTCAGTTAAATATTTTACAAAAAAATTATGCTTTTAAATGTTGAATATAACAAAATAGTTTTCATTTTTACATTTAAATGTAGTATAGGGTGGAGGTGATTTATATTTTAATTTTAATTGCATATAGTGTAGTTTTATAATTTGATAAACCATGGTTAAAAATATTATGGTTAATATTCTATTCATCTACAATTAATTGTTTGGGGGATATCAATTTTTATAAAAACATAGATAGCGTATAATTGTCATAGAATAGAAAACTTTCATAATTATGGTCTTAAGACTTTGAAATTCAAACTAATATCTAAAACTAGTAACTTGTCATGAATTTATGGTTGTTTTGAATTTTTTCAATAAACTTAAAAGATTAAATTTTAAATTAATAGAAAATAAATATTAAGATCGTCATAATTATTGCGGCTCACAATTATTAGTATGGTCAAATTTTACAAAACTAAATTTTCATTTTTTCCATCCACAAGAAAATTATTTAAATTAACAGTCTGTAAAGTTATAAAACTATCAGTTTATTCATTATTCAATGATTTGGATCAAAATCATATAAGTATTTTGATTTATTGACATATTTAAAACTATTTTTATTTTTTATTTTTAATAAAAAACATTTGTTAAACAAGTGGGTAGCATATTAAATAAAATACTTACATATTTATATTTTAGTTGTTTATTACTAGATACTTATGTATACTTGGCTATGCACTTATTTTTAATCAATATCTACAAATAATAATCAATTTAGTTTTTTTTTTTTTTTTTAAATAATTATCCAGTTGTAGTTTTTGTTAGTAATTATATATTGTTGCCTAAAATTATGAATATTACTTATTTTGTTAAATTTTTTAATTCTTATAAATGATTCATATTTGTATATTTCTTTTTTTCAGCGAGGCTTTGGCTATTGAAGGTGCTCAGCCTGAGCAAGGAAGGAAACGTGCAACCAAGCAACGCACACCCAAAAAGATACAACAAAATCCTGTAAACGATGCTTAAACATTAATATTCTCCCATTTATAATATGCATTCATTAAATGCACAATTTTTAACTTAATTATGTTGTATTAAGGAAAGTATGACATTAAATAGCTAATGCGTAACAATGTATAATTAATTATACTTGAAACGTACAGATCACTTTTTCTTATTTTTTTTAAAAATTAAAACGTAGCATTAATGAAAGTAATCATTTATTTATATGTATTGACTCGCGTGTTTTTTATAATTTTGCTGTGTTGATATTTCAACTACATTAATTAGTGTACGAGTAGTGGTTCTGGTACTTTACTGACGCTCGTTTTCTTTTATTATGTATACTATAATCGTTAAGCGTTCTAGTGTTTAAGGAAGGAAAGGATTTTTATCCATTTATTATATTTTTTTCCAATCCTATTTAATATATATAAATAATGAATTCACTTTTCTTCTGCTGGTATTTCATAGTTTTTAGTTATTTTTGAATATAATAATACTTAATTATTCAAATAATAATTTGTTTTACATAAAATGATTCATTTCACATCAAAATTATTTCCTTTATTTCCTTGTTTGTGCATAACAAAATAATTATAAATATATGTCTAAAAAATAAAAATTGTCCATAAACTATTTATTAAAAAAAAGGATTACAATTAAAAACTTTTTAATGGCTAATAATTTTAGAAAATAATTATGAGTAAAATACACTAACAAAAAAAAAACAAAACCAAAATAATAATTTAACTATCCAGATAAGTTGTAATTGTTAACACCTTCATTGTTATTATTTTCATCAACTCCGAGTTTATAAATATCGTCGTTAATTTTGCACATTTGTTCAAGAAATTCTTTGTCTTCTAATATTTCTGCAAGTACTGATAGTATAGTATAAAATTGGATCTTTGTCATCTTGAGATGTTTGCTGCATATATCTAATACTTTGTCGACATCAATATCAATATCTATTTTCTACAAACAAATAAAATAATAGTTAAAATACATATAAAAAAAAATGATAATTTAATATTTATTAAATAGTAGTTATGTTTTTACATTTTTTGTAATGAATTGGGCAGATGGAACTTTAATTCGGTGTTTAATTGTTGGATCTTGATCATCATCACAAAACAATGTGAATGTTGATTGAAATGCCGCTTTAAAATAGACACCAGCCAATAAATGTCCTTTCCTATCAGTGGCCAGTAAGCTTCTAAAGTTATAAACTAAATTTCGACGTTCAGTTACACACACTGGTGAATGATATGATGCACCTATGTACACTAAGTTGGTTTCTGGTTTGGAAGATCCATTCCATACAGACCATTGTACATATTTCTCGCCGACCATGGTTTGATAACAATATTCCTTTTTCGGACAAGATGATGGTACAAAACGACCTAGATAATATTGATTATTATAAATTTTATTTAAAAAATGAATAAGAATGCAATTTCAAAAATATTGTTTACCAGTATGAGGATACTGCTGATCGATCATTACTGTTATAACTCTACCGATTTGGTAGCCAGGATCTAATAATACCACACCTTTACGCCCTTCGATTTCAATTTGCATAGCGACCATAACATGTTCTTTGTCGCTTACCCATGGGTCTGGATAACCATTACTCATGTATTCTTCATGACTCTAAAAATTATTTAAATTGTTTTTAGAAAAAAATCATGTTGAATTTATAACACAAAACTTACTTCTATAGATTCCTCACAAGAAACCAGATAAAGGCTGTTCTCAATGCCAGGGAATCTATCATTTAACAAAGCTAATTTTCCAATTAACAATAAACCAAGGCCAACACAAGTATTTGCATTTTTAGTCAATGGTGGTTCATATTCCCTAAAGAAGCTCTCCAGTGTTTCACATTTTCCAATTTTGAATTCATTATAAAATCTAAAAAATAATTTATTAGATAATTTATGAATTGTATTTGATTTTATATATTTTACTTGATGAAATTTGTAACTGAATCATAATTGTGTATTTGAAGTAGAGTCTGTACTTCATTTTCAAATTGTTTGGTCAGCTCATCAAATTCCCCAATTGAGCCAACCAAAAGGGATGGCCTTGAGCTACCCCATTTCGGCAAGGGCACTGGCTGACCAATTGGCCAGTCTGATTTCTGGCCATAACTCAGCCAAAACGCGTAGTCATTATTGTTGTGGTTGTTGGGAGTGGGTAGGATTTCGAGTCAACTCGGCCATTCATTTCCCCATCTGCCAACGGTTGGTATGTAGCTGGATTCATCCCTGTAGCAGCTGTCTGCAGCAGCTCCAACAGGCCCTTCTACTTCTAAAGATTTTTTCTCACGCTCTTTAAATAAATAAAAAATAAATATTAAAACAAATAGTCCTAATCTGATTAACTATACAATTAAAAATAAATTTGATGAAATTAATTTTAATTTTTGTGTGTTATTTAAACAAATGAAAACAAATTATTCATAAACATTGTTTTTTAAATCTAATTAACATTATTTAAAGAGTAATTTTCTAAAAAGAAAATTACATATGAAATTATAAAATGGTTAAATTCACATTTATACACTTGTTGTATATTTTACCTAGGTATAATGTAATTGAAATTAAGTTTTAAAAAATATTCATTTTTTTCATAACAATTGCCTAGTATCTATTGTAATATATTTAACATTGGTTATCGGAAAATTTATAATTATGACTGAGCACCTATATATATAAAAAAAAAAAATAAATATTAAACTCCGATGAGTGAATGAATCTCCATTGAATAGGTATATCAATTTATATAAATTTATATGAATAAACAATTTATTAGGTCAGTACACATAAATTTACAAAATTGATTTAAGAAAAATCAGATTCCTATATTAAGACTGATCTATATGGATAAATACTCGTAATTGTTATATATCTTGGTTACATAATATTACTGATGCGTGTATACTGAACTCACGACATACGAGTAATAATGATATAAACGATGATAAAATACATTGTAGAAATGCAGAACAATTCTCAGCGATGGAAATATATTAAAAATTATGATTAATGAATGGCCTACACATCATTAATACGATTAAAAATACGATATTTCAACTGCAACCGCACAATATTATCTATAAATAATACTAGGCCAACTAAGGTATTTATAATTTACTTTTCCATTCCCTGGTGAGCGGACCGTGACACAATTGTCAGTGGGAATATAAAAGGTGCCGTACAAAACTGGTTCATAATTAAGTCGAATAGGTGGGCAACTATACCAATTAGACCGTACCGAATAGATGCACAATAGAAATTTAATTTGTACCAATTTGGAACAACAATGGATGTGCAAGTGTTACGATGCGGAGTACGCAATAAGCGCTTGTAATACAAATTAAACGCAGAGAAAATTGCGGGACGTTGTCCACGCACGAAACTACGTGACGAAAACGACAACAGCATTTCACTGCACGGACAATTAACCGAATATCGACGGGGAACTGGTGTCGTCATCACCAACGAACGGACGGCGTTTACACACCAATCTACATGGTGCAAAGATAATAATTATGATATTTGCACGTATCGTAGACAGACTTACCCATACAATGAAAACACAAAACTGGAAGAATACCTCTGCACTCGTGGACGTGTACAAGTCGATACTGCCAACGGACACTGGTGGCTCGTACGGAACGAGCAGAAATATATATACGGTAACACGAGCGCGCCCGCGACGAGTCAGGGAAGGGGAGGGGGGACAAACGATTCGGCCCGGACCGGTTGCGTTTTCCCCACTCGAACGGTGAATTATTAAATAACGGCGCGGCGGACCAAAAAAAAAAAAGTTACGATTTACGAACGCGTCGTAGTAGAAAAACGATTAATTGGCAATTGCGCACTTCGGTATCAACGCACCGACGGCGGTAATTATTTTCCGCGATACACTCGGGCGGGGAAAAAAAAAAAAAAATTATACGATTATTATTATTATCATTACGGTCGAGTATTGTTGTTATTATTGCCAGTCGAACACGCACTTAAAACGCGATAAAGTCCAACAGTAACAATTATACTGTAATATAACGATTGCGACCCGTTTATCTGGAGATACCATCGCGGTGGTGGTTATTCACGTGACAAACGGCGAAGTTCACCCATACGCACGGAAATTGATAGACAAACAAACGCCGCTCGAGAACAACACGCGCGGGGACTATCGAACGTCTCGAAAACGTTATCGCGCACACGCTCGACGGCGACGCGTCCGAAACACTCACTCGCACGCCTTTGACGACTCCTCGAGTGACGGCGTAGGTGTGTGTACGCCGTGTCCCGAATTCCGGTAGTGCTCGCGGTTTGTAGCATTTCCCCGATTCCCCGTACCTACTGTGCCGAATTGATAAGCGACATGGGTACCCGTAACGTTGCGAAAAATGGCGTTCGGGTACCCTTGTATTTCAAACAGTGTGGCCATCCCTCCCTCCCCCGAGACAAGGGTTCGTGACCCTTGAAAAAATTCGAGTTTAATAAATTATTATTTTACCGCGCTTACGTCATGCCGTTTTTTACAACGATAAAAATATAGGTCATCATCACAAATCGTATTATGACACAATGTTATTATGAGTAGACACGTTTTTTTTTTTTTTTTTTTTCCCCGCTACGACAAGATATAGTTACCGGATATGGGTAGGGAGAATGACAATCCCCTCCCGCCCCCGAACTTGAAAATCTAAACAGCCTATGCGGCAATTCAACGACAGTTTCGCTTTAAAGTCGGCAAACCTAATCGTTCCTTAATTTTTTTTCCGGTATTTTATTGCGTGTTGTATAATTACCGTTGTATTATTATCGTCAAATGTAGGTATATTCTAGGTCGGTTGGTATCACCCAGTTATCGAATGAAAAAATAATGGGAAAAAATCATTTTTTTGAAGTCGGTAAACTTGATATTTGGAGACGGCAAATTTTTTTATCACACTCCGTCAAATTTTGTTGGCGCCGGGCCACCGGCTCTGGTCATGCCTACTTGCAATACTCGCAACACTGATTATTAACTACAGGCGGACGGAAAAAATTAAATATAAAGTTCGCAATATTCGCAACACTGATTATTAACTAAAGGCGGACGGGAAAAATTAAATACAAAATTCGCAATATTATTGAACACTCCAGTCGACCCCGTCTAACATAAATATAACGTGACACCGACGCACTTTTTACTTGTAGTTGCAGCAATCGATTCGAAAACGCCAAAATACAATAATGTATTTTGTTAACTAAACACCTACAATGGCGGTGAAACGATTTTGTCGTGGGGGAGGATAGGGATATTTTTCAAAAACTATTATTGTTTACATGATATATATGAGATACAATATATACATTACTTTACTACATTACTACAACTGAATATTTAAGAAAAATGAAGGGGGGAAATATTCCCCTCGGTGTACGTATTAAATACGGGCTAGTCTATTATCCACCCAATCCAATTCCATTATAATAATTAAAATGGAATAACGGATAAAGATGTCAACTGACGTTTTTTTTTTTTAAATTGGTATTAATTCAGACGCCGACTTGTTTTTACGTATTACAGCAGGCGTAGGTATACAAAATCTCGGAACAAAAAAAGAGAACCATACTCTTACGTTTATATATTGTGTTTATTTATCATTATCAACTGATGAAGATGTTAGGTAGTAGATACATGATTTTTGTAGTTTTTGTTTAGGGGATAAAGATGTTATAGTATGTGTCCACTGATTAAAATTAGATTTATAGTGTAGTATACTAAAGTATACGATACACATATATCGTTAACACCGATTAATATTTGTCGTTCTTTTTTTCGTGGATATAGGTTTTAATGAGTTTTAGTAATGTTTTCGTTTCAAATCATCTCCCTGAACAATTTTAAAAATGTTAGTTAACACCTTTATTTATTGGTTCTTCCAATTAAAACCTATATACTAGAAATAACTTTAAAATAAATCTCTAGCCATTTATAGCTAAAACGCCTAAAACACAAGATATCCCATATTGTCTTAATTTATTGTAAGATAAATAGACATCATTAGGTGACTGCAGGTGAGTCATCTTGTTACTCGTGCACTTTAGAAATAAATATCGTCGCAGGTACCTCATAAAGTTATAACTTATAATTAAATAAATAAAAATATAATCATTATAGGCTAAAGTCTATATCTGTATAGTTTACCGAAGTCCTTATGCATGAATTTTGAATTACATCACTCTTTCCGTCGTAAAAATGTATGTATTTATGACGCATTACCGTATTGTCTTGTGTTTACAAAATTAAATAAGTCAAACAAGAAAATTCAAAATATTCCAAGGAAGTATTGAGGAAAATAAGTTACTACAATAATGTTGTATAGTAATGATGTGTCTCAACATATAATACACTATTGCGTTATAAATAATTTTAATTAGTTATTACAGTGATTTAGTTCACTACTACTACGGTACTGATAGACACTTACGAATAATAGACTTGGGTGATTGGGTATTTTTGGAGGTGTTAAAACCCTTTAGAAACCCCCTAATTGCACCTATGCTTACATATGGGGTTAGGTGTGATATATTACATTTTTAATAATTATTTCAATATTTGGTACCACTATTTCACAAATATAAGCTTCCTACCAGTTTAGGTATTTAATTATAAGTACATCATGTTTTTTTTATACACAATTTTAATACATATAATAATACAATACATATAATATATACAATTTCACAAGACACTAAAAAATACAAATTGGTTTATTTCAATTATCTCAAAAAATTCTCTCGTTTTTTCTTACATAAAAATTGTATTTTATATTCTTAAGCGACGAGTTTCTGTCTTTGTCTTACACACGTGAGATATAGGGACTTAGACATGTTTTATTTCCTACGTATCGATTGATCTATAGTGAAGCTATAGAAATTCTGAAAGCAGATCTGAACTTTTTCGTGAAGTCTACTTGAGATCGACTTTCCAACCTTTTTTTATTTTTGATTTTAATTTTTCGAAAAATTAAAATATTTAATTTTTTCAATTATTCTTTTATTAGTGTGACTTTTTTTTAGAATTTATGGAGATAAATTTAAAAGAAAAGAAATTCGATCTCAAGTAGACTTCTCGAAAAATTCAAATCTGTTTCCAGAATTCTTATCGCTTCTCTAGATCAATCTGTACGCTGGAATTAAAACACGTTTAAATTCCCATATCTCAGGTGTGTAAGACAAAGACAAAAACTCGTCGCTTCCAATCCCCTTATAAGTATATCGATTACCCATAGTGCATTAATCATCCAAATTGGTAAATACTTTAATTTATTATTTGACTAGATTAGATGTAGTCAGAACGTACAAATCACTAACCCATCGGTCGAAACGGTATAATAATCTAAACTGTCAATAATATAATAGTTGTTGTGTATATTTATTTGACTTGATAAATTATAGAAATTAAACGTGATGTTTCTCAAAGTTTAAAACATTATTTTTAATAAAACCAATTAACATCACATCAATTAATAATATATCGTGTGAAGAATATACCGAAAGAAGCAAAGAAAGAGATTTTTAATTCCCCACATACTAATTATTAATGTAAAAGTAATTTCTCGAAAAACGTTCGCTAAAAACACGTCTGTACCCACGTCCGATATAAATTATATTGAACATGGGGCACGTAAAAACGTGAATTTTCTTGCGGGTCGCAGAAAATCAGCCCAAAGTTTATTTCCATCTTGCCATTCGTATAGTAAACTATTTTTAATCGATTATTCCAAGTATAAGTAAGGGTTGTATATAGGTACCTACAATATGTAATACGCATCTAATAAAATGTTATTGACGTGTGTGTGTTATCATATCATGTAAAATAATTTGCACGTGATGAACAATAACGCAATATAATACCTCCTCCATCTATTATTGATTATTACAACGCAGTTCTAAAGTAAATATTAAGTATGCACGAGCCCAGTCCAATGTGTACGAAAACGCAAAAATCGAATATTTATTAGTTACCTATCACGTGTTGAAACAGTTTAATTTATAATCACTAAATCGTATTTATACTATATGAAAATGTATTTTGATAATATATTACGTACAATTTTAAACAGTATTCATTGATAAATAGTTAGGTATAGATCATATACCTATAAATTAGTGTGTCATTCATTAAATTCTTCTGATTTTTATTCTCGAAAATTATATGCTATAACCACCCACTTTTGAAAATGAAAATTAGTAACAAATATAATGATAATTCATATTATATGATATGCACATAGTTTGTTTGAAATAGTATGAAATTAGCATTATGCAATTCTCTTTTGTTCCTATCTGAAACATGGGTCCTTAGTTATTAAGGTTTAACCATCTCTTACGTCACACTATAATACTCTAAATTTGGATATTATTGTGCCAATTTTATTATTGAAATATAAACAGAAAAAAATCAGTCCTATTAGAAATCACGATGTATTATTACATATATGTGTCGATATTATGGACATAAAATGTATTAATTACGTTTTATAATTATATATAGTTATATAATTTACTTTTTCATTTTGTGATAAATTAATTTGGCTATATGTATTTTCTAATGACGTTAATCATGTGATATGTCTATAAACCAAGTTTTAGAGTCTATGATAACCAATAATCAAAGGTGAACATTAATTAGTTAAAAAATTAACTTTTCACTTAAATATTTTAAGTTTACTTTGTATAAACTTAACTGTATACATTAAATTTGTATGAACATCCTGTAATTAAGTTAAAAATAATTGAAGAAGAATGATTTTTTCTCAAAATTCAAATTTTAATTTTAATTAGCTGTTCTCAGTTTTGCGACTTATGTAGCATTACATTTTTTTCTAAAATAGTTTTGTTTTGTTTATTTTTCTATACCTACTTAAATGTAAAAAATATAAATATATAAAACTTAATTAATATTAAATACTAATTGTTGAATTTTGTACGAAAAAAATTAACTTTTTTTAAACGGAATTTAAGTTGCATTTAACTTTTAACTTAACAAGTTTAATTTATTTTACGTTAAGTTTAAACTAGATGCTTCTTTGTTTATTTAACTTAATTTAATCTTTTAATAATTTTCATTAACTTGCCCACTTTTGTCAATAATTAATACTAGGTAATAAAATAATACTTCACTAATTGATATTTTATTTTACCTAAACCTAATAGTTATTTGGTCCCAAGAAAGCTTTAAGTCAATTTTGCATAGTTTTTAATACAATTAAATTAAATTTGAAATAAATGGGAAAAACTGAGAAAAATATGGAAAAACAGGGAACAACGTATAGGGAAAATAGGTACAATATTAAACAAATATTATTAAAAAATATATATATATATATGTGTATGTAATTATTTAACCATAATATGACATATATATTGTTGACAAAGCAACACTAATGATCTCTGCTCAAAATAATTTTTTTCGTTAGCAATGGTTTATCGCTGCTTATAGATGTATGTTTAATTTCCCCTTTACTACAATCCCAACTTCTCACCTATAACAGTGGCTGCACCCGTCCCCATTATCCAAGGACAGTTTTTTAATATTGTACTTATTTTGTCGTTTTTCCTTTGTTTTTTCTCAGTTATTCAAAAAATGATCTACCTGAAGTACCTCTTCCGTCCGATTTCCTTTCAGAAAAAGTGCTATCATTGCGAATAGGAGCAAAATTGCTGGTAGAAAAGTTGTCCACATAATAAAAAAATAATAAAATTAAATAGACATAACTGAAAAAAATTCCTTACTCCATTCAGAATCTAAAATTGTTAAATGACATAATGACATAATTGATAAGAGGCTAAATTACTAAACGGCTGAAAGTAAATGCAGATGTTCTAAATGGCTATAGAGACATATAATTATATAACTTATTATATTATGAGTTTATGGCCTTTGCCTTTTTTGCCAAACAAAATATACTTAAGATATTTTAATTTTTGGTATAACATGTGTTAGAATATAATATACACGATTAAGATCAAAAAAAAATAAAAGGAATTAAAAATCGTTAACTACAGTTTAAAAAAAATACCAAAAAATGACTAAAGCTCTTTTTCCCTGAAACAAAAGATTTATTGAATGTAGTTTAAAATGTTTATAAGTACCTTTTATTCATAAAATTTACTCTAGATAGGTATATAATTTGAACATCGATATTTATTAATTTAATTTTTCTATTGCTATTTACAATTGTTAATGTTTATCTAAAATATAGCCAATATTGTTATTTTATCGATTATGTAGTACTAGTATTTTAAATTTTTGCATATTATTTTGTTGGAGTTCAAGTAAATCACAATTGATAATAATTAATGCAATTTTAATATGTTATAACAAGTAATAATAGTGTAAAATGATATTTTAATGCTTTTTCTTTCAATCTATAAAGTACACAGGTTATTGAAATCTTTGATCATTTTTTCTGCTCCAATAAATATTTTCCGAGATAGAGGAAAAATACATAATATCATTATTTAAAACTTTCTATCTTTCTGGCTTCAAATACATATATTAAATAATGATGTTATTTGTATTGAAATAATTTGTTATCTCTCCAGCTGACAAGGTTTAAAATATAGGTGTTGGTATAAATGGATATCTATCCATTTATGTAATACTTTTAATTAATATAATCAAATTTTACAGAATTTTTTTACGTCCTTGGATTGTATTTAAATGACTAAAACATATTATATAGTATATTATGCGAGTTGCCATATATTGTCAAGTTGTTACTGAATTTGTTCGTTAGAATGGAAAATGATGGCATAATAGGTAAATGTAAATAGGTAATTATAATGTAGGTATTTTAACATTGACAGAAATATAACAAACACAACAAATATAACAAATTTTACATACGTTAATACGAGATCATAAAATAATATTAACAATAACTATAATATATAGCTATAGGTTATTACTATTATAATGGTCTTATAGCAACCTACAAGACTGTTGGCCTTATTATAGATAGGTTTTGTAATGACCAAGGTAACTAAAATATAAAATATTTATTTGAAAGTCAATATAAAAATCCGGGCATACCTATTTCGCACCATGGCCACTACTGTAAGTGGGAAGTTTGAAAGGTATAGGATATAGTGTAAAATTTAGTTTTTACACTAAAAATGACGATGAATAATTGAAATCGAAAAACAATTTTAAACAGAACTTGGTTATATTGATAAGGTTATAAACACATAAAAAAAAATAATAAAAAACAACAAAAATAAAACCTCTCTTTTTGGGTTAAAGACCTCAGTAATCGAAGTCTAGACGTCTATAGTTGCTTATAAAGTCATGATTAACATTCTTTTAAAACAATCGAAGTATGATGTATTTATATGCAGTAAAAATATATGAAATATTCTTACAAAAAAAAATTACAATATAAGTTATAAGTTATAATAAAAGTAAATAAATAAACTAATTTTGTCTTTTGTAATCAGTTTTTTTTTTTTTTTGATATTTATGAAAAAAGTATGGGAAAGCTAGAAAAAAATTTTAAATAAAATATCACTGGTGAAAAATATCTCATCATCAGCATGCAAATTTGGAGCATTTTTACGAACTAACCTATATTCTAATTTGGTTTTTTGATACACTCAGAATCTAATCTAATATAGAAATTTAGTTAAAAATACTATTACGAATTAATAATTGTATAGAAATTGTAGGTTTGTAAGTAAGTAATTTTATAGCTAAAATGTATAACTTTATATTAAAAACATACAATTATGTAATAAAAATATTGTAAAAAAACCGTAGGTATTCGGATTTATGTGTATAATAGGTACACAATATAATTTATTTTAAAAAAAGATTAAGAATTAAAGAGTTAAACGATTTATTATTTATTATACCTATAACCTAATCTAATGACATGCAAATGTGTATTACGTTAACACGTTGGTGTGTTAAAACGACTACACTTTTCTATGTGAGTAGGTAATTAAATAATTTGTTGTACAATAGAGTTAAATAATTCCAATGATTATGTTGACTCATAATTATAAATAAAACGTGTAACAAACGTTGTTCATACATTTATCAATTTTTTTAATGAATCGTAATTTTAATAAAACGATAATAATTTAGAAAATAATAAAGTAAAGAAAAAATTATTAAAGTGATTAATAACACGAATTACACCTTTTATATTTATTAACATAACTTTTAAAATCCGAAATCAGTTTAAAGCCACTAGGTATGGAACAATAATGAATTAAAATATAATATCTTTATACTTACATACTGGATGATCCATTTAAGTGGGTAAACTCGTTATCTCGGAAAGTATTGATTTTTTTCGGATTGTTTTCTAGAACATTTAAGAAATAAGCAGCTCTAAAATTTTTTTGTTTTATATTTTTTTTTTTTTGTCATCCTTATTTTTGGGGGTAAAACTTCTACCTACTTTTAATTTTCAAATGGAAACCTTTATTAAAAATTCCATAAATAGATGGAGTATTAGTTACATATAATTTGTAAGTATAAGTAGGTACCGCAACTATTATTTTTGTGATATAAAGTTAAATTGTGTCAATTTTATAAAATTGTGATTAATATTTTACTCATGAATTTGAAATTTGTTTTTAAGTATATATTCTAATAAATAAACAATAATGATTCATATTAAAATATTATATCGACGTAGACTAATATAGAGATTTGATCACAGTCACAGTAGTAATTTTTAATAATTTTGCGTGGGTGGGTATATATCAACAATAACAATATCGTCACGCTCAACTAAATTCGCATTTAATATCACGGTGCATTGCATTATTTTAATGAAATTAATACAGGCGATACAGTATAACAATAGCTAGTGCGTTAGAGGGGATTAATAACTTTGAAGCGTGAGCTGCTGTTGTTACTGTTAGAACTCATTTAGTTATGGTGAATAACTAGAGGGCTAACATATTCTTTGTGTATAAAATATTGCACGGTTTTCTTGAATTATTTATAATACTTTTGTGTAACAAAAATAATTTATATTATGTATACAAAAAAATTTAGCTGTGAGCAGCATTAGGGAGATATATCTCCCCCTTGACCTTTTTTAGTATCTATTATTTATATATTACTACCCATTTTTTAAGTTAAAATTTCTTTAATTTTTATTTAGAAAAAATAAAAATGTTTTTTCGGAAAAGTGAATCTGTGGGGGGGGAGGGATGTGGTGGAAACGATCAATACAATCAAATTAAATGTTGTAAATACATAAACTAATACACTTATACGAGGTTTATAGTAATTTTGAGAATATATAGGTATAGGTACACTCAGTGGCGCACAGATGAATTTTGAGAGCACAAGCAGTAACTTTTATAGTATACCCACTCAGTACTCACCAAGAACTAGCAACTTGTGCAAGTTTAATGCAGTACTAAGAATATTCTACCAGGGGTAAAATATTTAAAGGAAAATCATATTTACCTCTAAGTATAATACGCCTAGGATATTGTACCGGTGGCAAGATTTATCTTGGGAAATTATGCCTTGTAATAATCATGTTGAGAATCACGGTAAAGTTAATATTAAAGGTATAGATGGTAATAGGTTCAAATGAAGCTCTTCGGATATATGAAAATAATTATCGTTGTTGCAAGGATCACAGGTTAGTAGAAAACTCACAACAAAATATTTAAACATAGATTATTATTAATAATAGGTTATTATTAAACATAGGTTATAAATAAACACACAAAAAATATAAAGAGCTATTCTAGGATCATGGGGATGGGCGCAGCCATTGTTATAGGTAATTTAATGTACTCGTATATCTGTAAACAACAATTAACCACTGTTAACAAATAAAACGATTCTGTGCGGAATTCGGTTGATAGTGTTTCTTTGACAACAATATAATATATAATACAACACAAATTTTCATAGATTATGCAATACAATTTGCATAGATAATAAAGGTAAAAGATATGTTTACTACCAAAAATAATTGCATATGTATTAAATTTGTTATATGAAAACAATTTTTATTTTTAAAAACGTGTTTTCGGCGACGGGCACAACAATGCCGAACATATTATATTATTATTAATATTTCAGTTATCGTTTATCAGTATACGCTTATATATGGGCGTGTGATCTATTTTTCAAAAAGGTATACGCTACGATTGACAAATGCGATTTGGGTACACGCCGTATACTCCCGTATACCTTTCAATGCATCATTATATACAATAATATCTATATAAGAGTAGTTAGATAAATTACACAGATATTACGCATAATATTTCCACATTATTTGAAACATTATTCGAGACTTATATAATATATACGTAAGCGTATTATACATCGTTATTAGATTTTACTCATTTTTATGTATAAAACACGTGTGTATATATTATTGCGCGAAAAACAATATCATATGGGAGAGGGATCTATACTGTAATACACTTGACAGAAACAATATTACATACGGAACGGATACGGCAGATGCTACAGCAGAAAGCCAGGAATCAACTAGGGGTGTAATGCTAATCGTATCATAACACGCGGTTAAACGGAGGGCGATGGTGTTATTGAACAAATCAAAATATGTAGGGAGGCTAAGCGCGCGTACACTCATCATTTAGCGAAATATTTATTAAATTTGACAAACGTTTCGACACGCGACTGATGCTGTAACAAATTAAATAATTTTCCATCGCTTAATATATTATACATATATAATATATATATTATTTATAAGTATAAAAAAAAAAACCCGATAATATATTATTGTATATATACATTTTATTTTTTATTGAAAAATCAGTCTAGAATATAATACTATTACACGATTTAATGTATTAATGTACCTAAATGACTAAAGTTTTAACTTTGTAGAATTCAATTTTCCGTCAAACTGTACTAAATGTACGTCAGAATGGAAATTGTAGATTCTGCGTGGAGTGAAGAAACTTATGGTTTTAAAAACATGTTTATTTTTAAGAGGTAATTTTTCGATTGTCCTTAGAGTTTTCCCAGCAAATGTGAAAAACTGGGAAAATTGGTACAATATTAAACAAATATAATTGAAGAAAATATATAATTCCTATTTAATTATTTTACATAATATGATATTGTTGACAAAGCATCACTATCAACTGAACTCCGCTACATTAAATTCCCTTCTGTATCCGACCTTCACAACTTCCCACCTATAACAGTGGCTGCACCCGTCCCCATTAATTTAGGACAGTTTTTTCTTTATTGTAGTCACTACAGGTAACTTTTGTTAAATTCTATAAAAGTACAATTGTTAGAGTGATCAAGATCAATTAAGACACTTTTTTGTACTTTTTTGAAAGATGATACTAATTGAAAATAAAAAGTGGGTAGACCATAAAAAATAACCATGAGACAAAATAACGGTATTGTAACATTTTAGAGATGGTTATTTCTTGAATTTTCTAAAACATTAACTCTGAAAAAAAATCCTTATTTCTGAGATAAAAAATGTTTTATGTTATATCGATCATCACTCTGTAGTCTGTATATAATACAAATTCACTTAACATTTTATAAATCGGTACTCAATACGGTAATTTATTTAGTCTCGACATTATAAACTATACATCATAAATTAAACAAAAAAATCATCTATATACCATCTTAATCTTGAATTTTTACATAAATAACATATCTATCGGTACATAGACATTGGCATTATAATATTACACTGCATATTTCTAGACTATAATAAAAATTATTATTATTATAATCGACCTGTGAAAGAAACTAGTACACTATTATCTAAAAGAAAAAAATTGTATTGCTCAAGTGAACAATGCACGTTTAATTAGCACGTATATAATATTTATGCTTTTAAACTTAAACAAATAAGCGACCCTCATAAAATATGTATTTCCTGTTTGTATTTCTTTTTTTCTATGGTTATTTTCCTACATAATCTGACAATTATGTAGTTTAACGGAAAATGTCTGCAATTTTTTTTTAAAAAAATTGGTAGTTGGACATAATTCCTCATAATTCGCACGGACTGCTAGAAAATCCCAGAAAATAATCGTACGGACTGTAAAATTACGGAATGTAAATTTCACAGACAAGAAAATGGTAGACTGTAAAAATCCGGAATACGAAACACTGTCAATATCCGGCCTATAATCGGCCGGAAAAATAAATGCTCAGACCAGAATATTCCGGACTGTGAAAATTTAGAATACAAAAATATGCACTGTAATGTCCCGGACAAGAAATTTATGGAATGTCACGCACAAGAATAATCCAGAATTTCAAAAACACTATTAATATTGATAATCGTTACACCGTGTCTGAGTATGTCTATCCATCTCTGAAAACAGCCATAAAATCATGAACCTTCTTTTAACTTTAATTCGTTTATTCTGTTTGTACGGTGTATGCAATACTGTGTATTGCCATCTATCAGTGTTTTTTCGTTAAATTCCGGAAATTTTTTGTCCGGGACATTACAGTATGCGTATTTTTGTATTCCGGATTATTATAGTCCGACACTTTCAGGTATAGGCTTTTATGCTTTCCGGATTTTTACAGTCTGTCTGATTATTTTTCCGGACAATTCTGGTTTACCATTCGCACAATGGTTTATAGGTGAGAAGTTAGTAAGATAGATTATATAGATTTATTTAGTTTGTGTATTGAAAAAACAACAGCGAATAATTGTTTTTTATTCGTGATAAACAAAAAACGACTTTGACTAGATCTCGGTCAACTGGTTGCCTTAAAAACCTTGAAAATCGTCTTTTATTTCGTAAAAATCCAGGGATTATAAAAATGAAGAAAAGTACAAAGTGTTCAAGTGTGGCTTCCGTTAAAAAAATGCAATCATCTGCCTCGTCCGCCTATATATGAAATTTCAGACCTCTATGTTCTATATAGCTTTTGTACAAAACAATGTACTCGTAATTTAAAATATTTCCGTTTTTTTCGTCAGGTTTGTTTTATTATTTCCAATATAAATAGTATTAACATATAGAAAAATGCACATCATATTAAACTAAATTATACGCATAGAACGAGTATATTCTTCATTAAATAAATTCAGCTCAGAATTTAAAATCTTCTAGCATCTTCTAGTACTTGTGTATCATTTATTTATTTATTTATTTATTTTATATCTAATTGTGTAATTTGATTGAAATTTATCTGCAGGGAAATATTCATATACAAATGAATAATATACAATTGTCCTTGTTCTCTTATTAATAGGTAATAGTTAATAAAAATTAGTATTGTTCATTTTTTGCATCGATTGGCTTCCAGTTGTATTTATTATATTAAAACCCCAATATAATTCAAATGGTTATGTATATTACATAATAAAATATAGTATAATATATATTAGTTGTAAAATTAATGATTTTTTTTCAAATAATTAAATATAAAAGAAATTGTTATAGTAATATATATATATATATATATATATATATATGTTATAGTAATATAGTTTTATTTTGTACAGAATTATATGTATTTATAAATTTCGTCATAATTCATTCAAATGGTTTGTAAATTAATTAATTGAAATTGAAATCCTCATAAAGGAATATTTTTTTGGACATTTTAATACATTTATTTATTATTTTTTATCAGTGAAAACCTCACCTAAAAATTTTATTAGTAAACAATACGATGTGCAGCTTACCACATATAACGTAAGAAAAATGATAAGAATAAAGTGTAGGTACAAACACATTTGTAATCAAATAAAACAGTGATATTATATTATTATATTTTATAAAAACATAATTTTAAAATTACCTCCATATATATGTATATTTATATTTTGATAACATTCAACAACTTTACTGAAGTAATGAATTTCGTTATAATTTAATATATAGGACTACATGTATATATATATTGTATAAATAATAACATTTGCAGGGAAGAAGAGGGTTGAAACGGGCCAACACCTGCTTGCGATATCATTGGACGATCCACTGGACCAATGTGACGCTTTTGCAAAAGAGAAAAAAGACGCCCCCGGGAAACTCACCGACGTTGTACTTGCCCTCAGATTCTAAAGCACTGCACAATGATGAGCAACGGATTCGTACCGGCGGGCCACACACCCACTTGGGATTCTAGTTTAACGAACACGGCAAGTAAAGATTATTTAAGATAATTTTCTAAAATTGTATTTATTAATCTGGTTTTTTTACACGAATAATATAATGTGACAAACCGATATTAAATGTGTTTATGTTTGGTACAAACACAAATTATTATAAATCGTTATTATTAATCTATAGACACAATCCGTACACAAAATAATAATATTATATACTGCTTGTCTACAGGACAGTCAAAGCTACGACGAATGTTGGCCGGACGCTCACCTTTATCATCATCATCATCATTTACATCACCACCATATTCACCAACATTCTTCGACAGTATCTCAAATGTGGCCGATCCCGAATTCCCAACAACAAAGTCTAACTCAAACCTCTGCTCCAAGGTAATGCGTTTACATTTATAATTTACAGTAGTAGCCTAAATGTGCCTATATTTATATCTATATTATACCATTTATATCTTCTTTTATGTTAATAATACATGTAGGTATATTTTATTAAATCTTTTGGGGGTTAAAAATTACATTTTCCCAACATTAGGTGTTGCACGCAATAATGACAATATTAATATCTAACTATTTTGACCATGTAATAATATTATTTATCAAAATTAATGTTTTAAACTCGAATAATTTAGTGATAACCTTGATAACGAAATATCGACGGTTTATTTAAAATCAATAAATACAAAAATATAAAATATACCAAAATATGCGGTATATACTACACGGAATCATAAATTATAAATTTTTAAATTTTTTTATTAAATTAGTTGTAATAGATATTTAATGATTCAAATATTAGTTAGGTATAAGGAATAAGTGTATAACTGTATAAAAAAAAAGTTGGTGGACCACTGTTGCAGATGGAGAATCTGAAAGGCAAGATGTATAGGTTCTGTACCTATTAATCGAGTTCATTTAAACATATTATAATAAGCCTAAATTGAATATGGTAGTAATGTAAAATTATAAAATAAATATTATTATCCTTGTTTTTTCGAGTATTTTTGGTGGAAAAAAAATGTTCGCATAAATCGAAATACTTTATATGCAAATGACAATGATGAAATGATTTTTATAATTTACATAAAAATTTAAACTTTAAATGTTTATAAAAAAAATTGTAATTATACAAAGGTATTTTCGATAATTTTATAATACTATATTATGAACCTTGTCTTAAATTTACAAGTATTTTTGAAAAGATAAACAAATGTTATCCATATAAAACAAAATCAAAATTAAATAGTAAATATATATGAAAATTTCAAATTTCTCAAAAAAAAACCGACAGAATGATTTGTATCATATCTAGAAATGATGGACATTAAAACGAACATACTTAGCACGTGGGTTCAGACACTGTTGTAGGTAAGAAGTTAGGAAGGTATTTAATATATATCTCTAAGCAACGATAAACTATTGCTAACGAAAAAATGATTCTGAGTGGAGTTTAGTTGATAGTGCTGCTTTGTCAACAATATTTATATGTTATATTATGGTAAAATAATTAAATAGGCATTATACTTTCTTTAAAAATATATGTTTAATATTGTACCATTTTCCCGTTTTTCCTACGGTTTTCAAATCTTTTTCTGGGTTTTTCCTATTTATTGGAGAAACTCCTGGGGAAAATTAAAAAATGATCACCTTAAATTACCTTTCCAGTTCGATTTCCATTCAGAAAAGGCGCTACACTTAGAAATCGGAGTAAGATTTCTGGTAGAAAAGTTACGCAGAGATAAAAAATAAACATCTTTGTAAAACCATAAGTTTGTTCACTCCACTTAGAATCTAAAATTACCACGATTTACTAAATATATATATAAACAACATTTTCCTACCTAAAAACTATTCCTGAAATTGATGATCGGAGCAAGATTTCTGGTGCAAAAGTTATTGCACTAGATAAAAAAGACAGTCTTTTAGCAGACAGAACGAAATAAAAAGCACATTTTATTTTATCTTTGGTCCCAAGGCTTAAATCAGTTTTATATAGTTTTGAACACAGACAAATTAAATTTTGAAAATTTCTAAATAACATAATAAGAAAATAATAATTTAATGGTTACATTTTTAAATGCTCTAACCCTAGTATGATAAGGTAAAGAAACAAATTACTTAAAATAACATTACCAAAAAAAAAAAAAAAAACAGCTAAAAATTGACCTAAGTTCTTCTTCCCTGGACCCAAGGATATGATCAGAGTGTGAAGACCAATACATTTTTTGCTACGTTTATCTAAGAATTACATCATGAAATTATATACGAGCATTTTTATATTAAGTTTAACTAATTATACAATTTAATTATTTGTTGTTTTTAATGTCTAAAATATATAAGTGATCATATGCGTATGTCGGTAGGTACCTAGTTACTATAATAGGTGCATTGGTTCACGTGCATTGGTTCACGTGCATAAATCATGCGTATAAATTATATAAGTACATATTTTTATACGACTAGATTAAGTGTATTAGTTTAATAAGAAATTCTCATTATATCTGAACAGTTTACTAACAATAAGGTTCTACTTAAAATAATAGTAATAGTATTTTATAAATCCATTATTAATTACTAAGTATTTAAAAACATAGTTTATTTAAAAACATTACAAATACATTACATTATAAACATTATTATCATAATAATGCGTATTTTAATAACTTTTCGTGATAATAGTATAATATGTTACTGAAACGGTACGAATCAATGATCATAACAATAAACAAACCAATATAATATTATAATGGCAATTTATAGTATTATTTAATATTATTTATATTTCTAGTGAAAAAAAAACACATTGGTTTTAAGTATTAGCAAAACGAATTATTTGTATAAATAATAAGAAAAATATTATAATAAATAATACCAGTGGTAGTTCAATAAGGAGGGGACGGAAGGAATTAGTTCAAATTTTATTTTTTCATAACGAAAAAATATTTGTATTTTTTTTAGGACACTTAACAAGTTACAAGTTTATGAAAAAAATAAGAAATTAAATTAAATTAAAAACGCTGGTCCTGGGTATGGGTGTGGCCAATATTGTAGGTAGGTAATGGAGGTATAGGTAGATACTAGGATAAGGAATTACATTTTTTTTTCGACCACTAAGTACGACTTATATATAATGAACTTCCTGTCAAATTTTTTGTAAGGTCTAACAATTTATCTACAGAATACCTACCAAATTAAAATTACATAAAAAAACTAGCAAAATTAAAATGTCTCCAAATAGCTAAAAAATAACAAATATTTCGAAAGTTTTACCACAACTAGAACAATCAAATATAAGTTTTCTGTCAAAATTGACTTTGTCAAAAGTCTCTACGAATATTTTAATTTGAATTACAACGAAAAAAATAACATTGAAAATAATAAAAGCATATTTTCGTAAAATGTCCCGTTATGTCTACGTTTATTTTCGGTTATGCTCAATTATTAATAAAAGTACAGAGAAAATTAAAAAACGAATACCTTACTCATAAACAAAATTGAAAATGCTATAAAAAAGATATCTTGTCGTTTAACTATTAGAGCAATATTCATAGTAGAAAACATAAGCCGTAAAAATTTAAAATAATGAAATCGTAGCGGCGTAATTTGAAAAAAAAATCGTATATTTCGTTTTTTTTGGTTATTCCTAATTATTTTTAAAAAAACTTAAATCTCATAAAACGACTTTATTTGTTAATTATGAAATATTACAAGGAAAAAAATCGTTTTCTTGTCATTTTTCGATTGAAGTAATATTTCTGATAGAAAACTGCAGTACAACACAATGAAAAAAATGAAAACGATGACGTCGCGCTGTGGCGTCCTGTAAATATTTGCCGTTTTACCTATAATTTTCTTTCGGATTCTCCCAATTATTTCAAAAACCCACTGGAAAATAAAAAATGATCTCCCCAATGTACCAACAAGAGAAAATTAACTTTTAGAAAAAATGATAGTAGACAAAGAGATCAAAAAATAAGATGATATAGTTTATACTTCAGAGCAAGTTTTTCTGGTAGAAAAGTTGTTCACAGACAGAAAAAAAACATATATCATAGTAAAACCAATAGAACGCTCTAAATCTAATATGGTTTGTTGAGGACTTAATGTCGATTTGGTTTAATGATTGAAATCATACTGTGACTGTTACATTAGTGAAGAAACAATATTTCTTCCTAATATTTGGGCACCCGTCGTATCATTCATAGTGTTATCATAGTTTTTACAAAGACTTCTATAATAATCTATTGACTAATAAATATTTCAAATGAAATTGAAACAGAAATATATTATGTAAAATTACATAGTATATGAACATGTCAAAATGTCAAAAAGTTAAAGTTGGTACTTTAGGGAGGTGACTTTTTGATTTTTCAAGTAGATATTTAATAATTGTTTAATTACGTAAATTAATTCATTTTGGCTTAAATGGTTCCACACGATTTTGAACATTGGTACCAATTATTATTTCCTTAATTACGCAAAACGTATATGGAAGACGTAACGAAGATAAAAAAAAAAAAAAAAAAACAGAAAAAACATTCTATACAATCATGTTATTTTGTAGTTCTTGTTTTTATATTATGTAGTAGGCATATGTAATCTATAAATTAAAAATTAAACAATTAATATAATTAATGTTTTTACTCATAATAAAAAACATTGTTAAGCCATTCACGATTAGATAACACGTGATAACATAGCACGTGATTACAATGATTATAATTTATACAAAATAATAAAATATTAGAAAATAAAGAAATGTTTATAAAAATGATTTACATGCATGTAATTATTAATGATAAAATAATAAAATAATTAAATATAGTGAATAAATATATAAATACAAAATTTATACATACAAATTAAATAAATTAATGAATTAATGCGTCGCTTGGAGTATTATAAGTGTATATATTATTCGACCGATTTCGAATTAAAAATTTATCATCAAGTATATAAGTAAGACATCACTGTCAAAATGTAAAACGCGACTCCAGGCGACGCATTGATTCATTTATTTATTTTATTTTTATGTATACATTTTCCATTTATATATTTATTTACTTTAATTATTAATGGTTAAAGAAATTTCCCTTAACAATAATAATGTTATTAAACAAATCGTACTGGTATGTTTTTAATATTGAAACAAATAACGTTTTTTGATTACATATTTACAATTGCCTATGTTTAATACCAGAAAAATTATAGAAGTGTTTAGAGAAATAAGAGAAGTATTTTTCATTTGCATAATAAAGATTGGGGACTTACAGCACTTAAAATCAACAAAAATCACTTCATTAAAAGCTCGAAAATAAACACTTAAAAATAATAGTTTTTTATAACTATCGAAATAAGTAAAGACATTTTTCTCAAATACCATATTTAAACACTTGAATTTTTTTTAAACTACACTTTCTGATTTGAATTACCCCATGCTTAGCGACGACTGACACAAGTACCGAGATAATAACACAAACAAAGAATTAAGAGTTGGATAATGGAATACCAAGGAAAAATTATTTAAAAATCATAGAGAAGAAAAGTCTGGATTTTGTCAGTAGCCTACGAAGTCACAAATAGAAATTATATAAAAAAAGATACAGGAAAACTAGTAAAAAAACATTTTTTTTTTTTAATTATCAAAATAAATTATTATTACCCATAAATGAATAAACATGACGTGTTTGTTTATCGACAAATAGATGTTTCTCTTCTATTTGTCCATGCATGGTATTAAACGATATAGTGGTTTTTGAGATTTTTCATTACCACGAACGCTCAACCTCACATTTTATATAGAATGGCTAATTTCTTATCATAACTATTTTAGTATCCGTAACCCAATACATAAATTTAAAAAAAATTAGCTTTTCGTGAGCCGGAACGAAATCAATATGTGAGCTCCACCCTATAGAGACTTTGATGGATCGAAAAGAGGAAACTATAATCCCTCTCAGAGTTTTGAGGAAATGTGTGCAAAATTTGATGCCTATTGGTTTGGTCGTCTTTGAATCTATCACGAATGAACGACCGAACATTAATTTGTATGTAAAAGATTGATATCTATTATAAAATATTATATTGTAGATGTTACAAGATAATATAGACGCGTCGTATATTCTAATCAAGTAGGCACGTTACTCAAATTGAAAAAAAAATTTAATCAATATTTTGTATGGCTATATTATTATACCGTACAGGCATTAACAATGCAATTAAAATAAACAAAGACATATTATACGAGTATTATACTATATCACATATACTATTTAGTGTTTATAATATTGTAGTAACTACTGCTGGCTGAAACTATAAAGATAATTTTAATGCATGACTCATGCTATTTATCGTATAAATAAATGGTATTTTTAATTTTATCGTAGAATTCCTTAAAAAATTAAAATAATAAGATGCCAACGAGCATACGGTCATCTTTCGAATTCTAACAAATTATGTCGTATATACGTTCAAAATTACTAATTATTATTGGTTAGGGATACAGAGGAATAAGAATTTCCGTTACGCGGCTAGTATAACTTTGAAATCCTTTTATTCGGGTAATGGCAGATTCACATACAACTGGGAACAGCGGGAGCAATTGCCCAGGGCCGGAAAATTGCACGGAGCTGGGCGGCAGTTCAGATTAATGCGGCACTGGGTAATGGTAATGTCATTGGTTATTTGATATTTTGAATTCCGGGTGCGAAATCGTAGCGAATATAACACAAATTCGATACCTAACACGGTATCGAATAAAATAATAAATTGATTTTTATTTCTACAAAACTATAATAATATAAAATATAACCTGTGATACTATATAATGTTAATATAATAAAATATTATAGTTACCTATTTAATACCAACTTACAATTAGGTATAATATTTTTAAGCATTTAAAATAAAAACGTATAATAAAAATAAAGAAGAGTTAACAATGTGAATGGATGCGGCCACTGTAGTAGATGAGTAGTGGGGAAGGTGGGACACATAAAGTTATTTAATTTATACCTGTAACCGACGAAAGACAATTGATAAAGAAAACGATTCGGAACAAAGTTCAACTATGTTTTGAAAGGCCTTAATATTTACGATTGTCGTCAAAAATTGATTTTAAAACTTCCATAAAAAAAAATTATATTTTATTTTTTTCCCTCACTAAGTACGACTTATAATGAACCTTCTGTCAAATTCCCAAGCATTTTTGTTAAGTCTTACGATTTATCTACAGAGTACCAAATACAAATTAACATACAAAACTCGCAAAATTAAAGTGTCAACAAATATCTCAAAAATTGCTCAAATGTTCTGTTTTACTATGTCTAGAAAATGTAAATATAAATTTTCTGCCAATAGTTATAAGTTTACATTATATAAAAAAAAAAAAAACAAAATTTAAAATAATAAAGGAATTATTTTCGTAAATTTGTCTACGTAGTTTTCAGTTTTACTCAACTATTTAAAAAAACTACAAAGAAAATCAAAAAACCAATCTCTCAATTACCAACTAGATTACAAATTCAACAAAAAAGGATTCTTGATGTTTTTCTATTGGATCCATATTTCTGATGGAAAACACAAGTTGAACAATGAACATATAAAAACAATTAAACCGGGACACTGTACGTTGCCGTAAATAATAATCGATCAAAATTTGTCGGTTTTCCTAATATTATTATGAAAACGACTTTGGATATCGAAAACGTCGCGGCGCCCCGTAAATGTTTGACGTTTTACCTATAATTTTCTTCGGGTTTTTCTCAATTATTTCGAAAACTCCTTGGAAAATCAATAAATGGCCTCTCAACGCACAAACTAGAGAAAATTACCTTACAGAAAACGACGTACTATAGTCTATACTTTGGAGCAAGTTTTCCGGTAGAAAAGTTGTTCACAGACAGAAAAAAAAATAAATACACACATCATAGTAAAACGTGCTACGCTCCGAATCTGAAATCAAATAAAACGTAGGTGCGATATTTATCGGTATTCATGTTCCACTATACAGTGATATTATTAGTGGACACTGTATTTATTTCGAATCAAACCGATTTTTGTTTTTTTGTTTCAAATCTACAGAATTTCGATGGTATATGTTATATCCGCTTAAAAATAGATAACCCGTACGTTAAGCTATTTAAAAATGTACGGCCGTCGGAGTTTGTGCAATACGTGGGTATTTAAAAACACGCGGATTAAAACATAATATCGACTTCTATAATAATTATCACTGCACGGTCTGCACGTGCACCTGCGTGTATTTTCAGCGCACGCGAACAAATCCTAATTAAACTACGCTTCCGGAAAATCGATTGTGTGTATATAATAACACATGTGTAGGATAATATCATAATATTCAGCTTGTAAAAAACATTATACTCGTTTTTGTAAAAACACATATAAACATAAGTTAACTAGCATTAATTTGTATTTTCGAATATATATCGTCCTTATCGACCCGGTTTGGAAAAATGCCTAATATGTTTTTCAATTTTTTTCATCGTGGTCCACAATGCCAATATTAACGGGCGCGTGTTTCCGCAGATTTCTTTCGCGGTAACTGCAGGCTATAAAAACCCCGGAAACCGGCATACCTATATTATTCAAAACAAATATAATATCCCAGAGATGTCGGGGAACTACGACCCCCCCTCCCCGAATAAAACATCTAATCATTACGAACAGTTTATTATGCTCCCTCACTTCTCCGCACTAAGTTCTAAACTTTAAGAACTGTTGTTGACTATAAGTTATAGTTATTCATAAACTGTGCATAAATTTAGTATTAGTGTTTTAGATAACAGAATCAATAACCAGTATAATACGAATACTAATTAAGTAATAACTATGTATTCGACGGTTTTTTTTTTTTTTTATTAAACATAAAAATGAATCAGCTCCTTTCTACCCCCCCACCCAAAAAAAAAAAAACAACAACAAATCTATCTAAACACGTACTCGCGGTCGGACGTGTACGTGTGCTTATACCAATAGGTATTAAGCAATAATTAATAATAGATATAATAATATTGAATTTCGTTTAACCGAAGTCCGTCGGACTTCCGATAAATAAACGTGTGAGATGCATTATTATATTTTGTTGTTTTGTGTTACGTTGGCGCAGGGGTGGCAGCGGTAGCAGTTCACAAAAGTCCGCGTCAATGGCGTCGTCGAAGAAAATCCGACGGCGCGTGGCGACGCTGGCGCAACGGCGCGCGGCCAACATACGCGAGCGCAGGCGCATGTACAACCTGAACGAGGCGTTCGACAAGCTCCGGCGCAAGGTGCCCACGTTCGCGTACGAAAAGCGCCTGTCCCGGATCGAAACGCTCAGGCTGGCCATCACGTACATCAGCTTCATGAGCGAACTGCTGCAGTCGACACCGTCGTCGGGGGGCGACACTGTCCAGTCGCCGGCCCCGTACGCCTTGCCCCAACACGACATTCCCTACGTGCCTTACTCGCTAATACCGCCCGTCTAGAGAGGGTCGCGGCATTTTACTGCACACGACGAATCGGCTGTCACGTCGTTTTGTATATAATACACCTAACACGCATACACCATCAGACTCCGCATTGCATTCCGTTATAGTATTGTACGTTCGCGCGCGTGTGCGCATATTATTTTACTTTACGGGCAAATGTAAAATCCTAGTGAAATTATACGCGCATACCGATAACTATGTATATTTTTAAGTACTTCCTCAAAAATCGTTCGTAATATTACGCGGCGTGATAATTGTTTGATTATTTGTTTTCGAGGACGTTAGCCGATAGGTAAACCTTTCGTAAGCTAAGCAGTCGGATTTATTTTGTTGATATATTTGCGCGCGCGCGCGCGCGTGTGTGTGTGTGTGCCAGTGTGTGCGTAGTACAACAGAATATTGACTCAAACACACGGCCTGCTTTATTTACTGTTTTTTGCAATTTATCATTATTATACTATGCTTACACTGCAGTATAGGCGTATAAATGCTTATAAGTGGGTAAAGCAGGCGTAGATTCCGGGTGAGGGAAAAGGTGGCACGCCACTCCTTAACCACCTCCCCTTCCCTCCCAAAAATAAGTTCTTTACATAATATTAAAAAAACAACTAAAAATCAGTACCATAAATAGGTATGCAATTATTATCGGCTTATAGCGTTTTAAAAAACGTGTGATAAATTTATTTCACTAGTCGTAAATCTGGCTGTGCCCCCCCTTCGCACCTTGAAGAATTTCAGCTTATTAGGTCATGAGTTCCCGTGAAACCCATCGCTCCCCATATACAGGATGATTTTTTTGTTCATGAATTAGTAATTATGTCGGTGTTTTTTTTAAGTTAAATTGATATCTGTTTTTTCTAATCATTACGGAACCGTTTAAGCTTTGTTTTAAAACCATTTTTAGTTTTTTACTCCTATTCCATGTACCTAAATACTGTAGGTAATATGATTTTCTTTTGATTTTCAAATTGAAATCCCCCTTTTGAACACGGATATGATTAGAGAATATTTTTCTAGAAATTTTGACATGCGCAACACTAATATCAGATAATACCGTTTATGAGTTGTAAGAGTCTAAAGTTTAGACCGGATAGGAGTAGGGAAAGGTTATAGATAGGCAATTTATTACCCACATTTATTTAAAAATGGTTTTAAAATAAAGCTCAAACGATTCCATAATGATTAGAAAAAACAGAAATCGAATTACCCTTAAAAAACCCCGAAATAATTACTGGTTCATGATGAAAAATCATCCTGTATACACATATATACTTGGCTCATAGCTAAGAGCAATTTTGACTTTCATCTTTTGACGTGCCACACGGAGCGCTAAGTTAAAATATCCGGCAGTCAAAATGTCCAAAAAATATATTCCAGTACATAATAGGTATATAATATACGTCCAGAATTTATTGTAGAATGTATCCATATAAATAATAAAGTCGAAATACTTTAAAATATACGTTTCCAAATTAGTAAATGTAAAGAATTTGGGTATTAAATGTCCAAATTAATATAAGAACGTCCCAAAACACATACACACGCGCACACACACACATACACAATATGCTAATAATAATAATTTATATTGTTAAATTTAATCAATAAATTGTTTGTAAATTTTGTTTTTTTTTTTTTGTCCTATTACCTAACCGATGAACGCAATTAGCTACCTATATTAAAACGCATATTATTATTATATATTGAAGCCAAAATTACTATTTATTGGACAAGCATATTTGTTTTTTTTTTTTTCTAGTTTTGTACTTTCTAATGATAATTTTGATATTTATCAATATCCAAATTGTGTATACATTGTAGACCTTAATATTTGAACGTTATAAATTCCTCACATAGATACCTATATTATAGGCTTAATAATGGCGGCCTTATTTTTCGAACATTTCAACATAGTATCTACTGTCGCGGTGGTTTTGGCTGAAAAAAAAAAGCGTTCGACTTGTAGGTACATTGTCTTAAGCAAATATGTATAACTTCGTTTATTTATGTAACGACCGATATGCTGTATAATAATATAATATATTGTATACCTATAATATATAAGTATGTTTTTTTTATTTTTTATTCGTGGTACAGCTTCAACAACTCTTAGGTCATTAGCGTAATGATTATGTTTCGTAGGCGTTGTTATTCTATTATTGTGTTTTGTTTTTATACATGTTATTTTATGAATATAATAAATGTATGTAAATAGTTTACTCTATACATATATTGTACATGTTTAAAATATTTTATTAACTAATAATTATAGGTAAACATTTAGGTGTAGGTACCCCCTCACACATAATATATACGTATAATATTATAATATAAAGGCACCCGCAGAAACTATGCGAATCGTAGACCTATTACAGAAGGTTAGTGTTAATAGCTTTACAGTCTATAGCAGGGGTGGCCAAACTGTTTTTTGGCAAAAATCTTCTAAGAATATATTATATTATTTCCTTTGACGGTCGACTTCCTAACAAAAATGTGTAGTTATAAAATGACTTAATAGATACTAATATAATAAACACACATGTACAAATAATAAACCTATAAAATATAATATGGTTAAACAATGTTTTTCATCACGCTATTATTAAGACTAACATAATACTATTATTGTAAATACAATTGCCAGTATAAACGCTATTGAATTGTATTACTTGATAAATTGACAACAAAATAATGATGATATATTAGGATAAAAATGATCAGAGATTTAGATTTATCTATTAGTTACATAAAAATAATTTCTAAGTAAAGGGAGATCGACATTTAAATCGCCTGTGGTTTACCCCTGGTCTATATACGATTCTAATTTTAGTTTAATAATTACTAAATATTTTGAACAGTTTATGTATAATTTTAAATAAAATAAAATTTTTATTATTCGAGAATATTATAATCATGATATACCTATAATGTTACGACTTATAAACAATGCGTATTAAAATTCTTAATAATTATTCTACAAATCACTTGTTTTCTATTATCTAAAAGATACTTTTTCGTAACGGCATTTTTATATTTGTGTGATGTTAAATTTCTTTTGACATTTTTGTAAGTTAGTATTTGGTAACGGAAAAAGTATATAGGTACATCCGGCTATCCAGGGTATAATTTAGTTTACATATTGAAAATGCAACGTTGAATTAATGATTATTAAAAACAAATATCAAACAACAAAAAGAAAAGACCGGCCTTCTAAGTCAGCTAAACCTAGCTGGAGTGAAATGCTGAAAATGTCGATAGGGTTTCAAATAAAGTACCACGGAACAAAAATTCTGCATCTTTTTAGATATTGTGTGAACGAATTAGATAGTTAATACTAGTATGTATTATGTATAAATATATAAAAAAAAATAACTTATAATCCGAGTTAAAACAAATTATAAAATGAAGTCTATCCTGTTTGAAGATAAATCAAATTTTCAAACCACTTTAACTCGTATGTCATTATGGATTGATAGAAGAGCAATACTGTGAGTCGGTTTTTACTGGTAGTTGATCTCAAGTATGTTTTTATGCGACATAAATTTGGAAAAGATCGTTATTCTGTCACAGTTGATACTGGATGGGTAACTAAGATTTCAAGCATTTTTTTATACTTGGATAAAATGTATCATTTTGCATGTTTATTATTTTATAAGCAAAATAATGTTGAAAATTAAGAAAGTCAATTTGGGGGTGGTTTGAACACCCAAAACCACCCGTGTGCACGCCCCTGTTTATATTCACAATAGTGATTTTCAGCAACATTTTAGTTTTCAGTCATTTGTGTACACATTTACTCTCTTACTTAATAATTAATAATAAATGATTATAATATTGTATTATTCTACTTTAGTTTGCAATAGTCAACTAAAATCTAAACAATATACCATGCAAATTTAACATGTCGTCGGTGCATATCCGTCATCATAATACTATATTTTGTTTTAACGTACAGTAAATTGTTTCTCACTAATCACTATTACCTACCTATTTATGGATATCTATCGATTTTATTTCCGATTTCGATCTGTCAAATACGAGTAAAATGTATTTAGGTCAATGTTAGGTTTGTTGAAAAATAATTTAATTTTGAACGGTCCATAATCTATAACGTAATCAGTGTCACCGATCACACCATCTTACTCTGTGGACATAGGCACAACTGGGGTGCTAGGGAGTCTTTAGCAGCCTCCAAAAAATCTTTATCAGTTTTATCATAGTAACGACTAATATTTTATCTATGTATTTCATAATTAATGATTGGAACAAGACAACCAACCTGTTGGTTTTCTACAAATAATGTATGTGTGTATAAAAAATAACGTTAAAATAATTATGATATATTTGTATATACAAAATTGTAAACGAGTGATGTAGTTGACTATTGTAAGAATTGTGTAAAGAGAATTGTTGGGGCATAGCCCCCATGGGTCATTGATGTGTCCATAATTTTAGCACTCCAAAAGTTGATGGTCTAGATGCGCCTATGTCTATAGATCACACATATTATGAACGCTATCTCATTCATATTATTATAATCAAATAATAATAACTGATCGAATTCGATTTGTTTCGACAATGGCGGTGTCCTTGACAAATGTTGTTGGAATAATAAATAATAACAATATTATAATTGAATGTTTTTGGAAGACAGACACTGCGGACTGCGGTGCGGTCGGCTGACCGGACATTCCCGGCCCGAAGGACATTGCGGGTCGAATGTATACATTGATGTTTATGTAAACATCGTGCCGTGCACGTGTCGCGGTAAATTGCGATAAAACGATATTGCGATTGTGCGTACGCATCAGCATCAGCAGTACCTATAATAAATAATAATTATGCAATTATATTATATTACTTATGACGTATTATACGTATTATACGGTGGGTCGGTATTGGTTATTGAGTTACAATAACTGTTTACAATACTGTTTGCGTAAGCGTTATAGTGCAAGTATTGTTGTGACGCGTATCCGGTACAAAATATTATATGGATAATGCGTTATGTCATTCATAGGATTTGTTCGGTTTTAGTATGTGCCAGTAGCGCACGCAGGATTTTTTTTCGGAAGGGGTTTTGTTTATAATAATTTCCTAGACAGGATAGCACATATATTATCAGTACAGTACAATCATTATTATTACTAAATAAATTATTTTTGATGAAATTAAATTTTATTTTATCCAGAGGTATACAATATTACCTATTTTGTTTATTATAAAACTTGATTTTAAAAAATATAGTGAAGGAAGACATTTCGGAGGGGGTTATGATTCTCTAACCTACCACCCCCTCCCCTTCCTGGTATTTGCAGTAGCGGTCTGTGTGCACACTCGAATAACTTCACTCAATACTATTGGCAGAAGGGGAGGGGAGACATATTAATCTACGAAACAACGCGGTTTCTGGTATTTTCGATTTTGTTGTTATTCGGTTAGACTATTATTCGTACAGACCTAACATTTTTGACGATGTTTGAACTATTCGGAACTACTTTCGAGATTTGTTGGATTAATTAACTGTTCTGGTCCAGCCACATTGTTGGAACATTTCATATGAGGTTCACCATAATTCATAAGTTGTACTTTTGACACTTGTACTTTAGTAATATCAAATTCAAATTTGGATTATGGACCACCACTGGTGTCGGGTCAGAATACACCAGTGTAGAGAACACCTTGCTTTTATGCGGGTACGATGAACTCAAGTCACTAACGTATCTATATCATAACATAATCATTTGGACCTAGATAAATAACTATCTGATATGTGGGAAGTATTTGAGATTTATCTATATTATAGATACATGTACAGGACCTGATTACTCAACCGGTTGCAGCCTAGGACGTCAATCGGCCAATGTTAAATGGGGGTGCCACAAAACAATTTTTTTTTTCTATTGATTCCAGTAAAAAAAATTGTAGCTCTATATTATACTCGTATATCATTAACTATAGGCGTAGGCGGACTTTTTCTAAAAGCAGGTACTTATGCAAAAATGTATAGGGAGGGCTAGACCACTGCCAAATCAATCCCAACCTATCAGTGGTAAAAACACATTAAGTATGTACCGTACATGTATTATCTTATTATCTTATTATCTTATTATACTTGTAGGCTATAGCCGCTATGAGGAAAAAAAATTATACAATAATAAAATAGACAACTAAAAGTATTTATAGGTATTATTAGGCGCGACCTTTGTATGATAATACAATTTGTATTACTATCTTTTAAATGCTAGAAAACCAAAAATATTAATATTACCATTCACCATTAGTATTTTGTGACTTATATAATTGTATATTGTAAATGCCTACTTTTATTTTTATAATGTGTGTGTTTTTCCTAAAATCACTTCAGAGAGACTTTTATGTAATCTAACTTAGCATGTTTTATCATACTATGAGTGTGTAGCGTCATCCTAACACAATTCGATACATAATCAATTGTCAGCTATTGCTTGTTAGTTAAGTTGTATAGTTAAATGAAATAATCACTATAAATACTTATTACTAGTTACTACCTTCCTAAATAATATACTACTCACATAAAAAATAGTATTAAAAAAAAATGCAAATCAAATATTTAACAAACACAATATATTAGAAATTAATTTTCCTTATTATAGAATATTTAAAATAGTTAAAACTATTAAACTGATGTATACTTGTTTCCAGCTTTCCAGATTTATTAATTATGAAACCTTAAGTTCTTAACTTTGGGTACAAGAATCTAAAACAAGAACCAACTTTTAACTGTCGTTATTTTTGTTTCGGTTTGTAATACCGTAGAACTAAGTTAATTTAATCCTGGTTTATTAATAAAAACAATTTATTTCATTGTACATTTAATATCCGGCTATAAAATATTAATTTGTCCCAACGAGTCATTCGTTTAATTAATTTGTTTACATCCATTTTATTATTTTGTTTGTTTACTATGATAGTTACCATTTAGTTTTTTGTGCATATCCAATTATTATTCAATTAAATGCATGCAAATGACGATTTTGTGATGTGTACTTATTGAGGTACCTACTGTATATATACTCTATTCAGAATAAGAGTATGTTTGATTAAACATTCAAACAGCCACCCCTATTCCTCTCATTTTGTTTATTATAGAAGTCACGTATATGCTAATAAATTTATATCGTATACTGGGTGATGCGTTTCAAGTTCATCTCAAGTTGTACTTAACAGTAAAAAATTTGAATCTATTATAGCATAAAGGTCTTAAGTTTTTTTGTACACAAGTACAAATTTTGATAAACACAGTGAAACATGTTTAATCAAACTTAGATCAGAATCGTTTTTTTGCTGGCAATGGTTTATTGTTGTATACAGATATAAATTAAATAACTATGTATAAAAAAATGAAATTGAAATAATATTCTTAAGTTTATTTACAATGATTATTTTATTGAAAATATTTAATAATTTGATTAAAAGATACTTTTTTAATATTAATATAATATCCAAAATCAAAATATTTAGGACAGACAATGTTAGTCATCTTCTATTACATATAAGTATAAAATTGCATGTGTAAGCTTAATTTCTGTACTAAAATATGTAAAATTAGATAGATTTTATTTCGGTATTTTTAAATCTTTAGTATAATAAAAATTTAAAAATAATATTATATCCTACTATAAACGTATTTTTAATTTGAAATGTGTTATTTTATAATTTGTATAATAATATGAACAAATCATGTAAAAGTTAAAATTTAAACTAATAACAAAATATAATTTAACTTAAAAATGTGAGAATATCAATATTTGAGTACAACCTTTGTAGCTTTTGCTTTGTCCTTATTTTTAAAATCAGTATTCACCTTTATATGTCTACTCAAATTTTGAGATTGAGTCCGATATGAGTACTCATATAAATGCGACGTTTGTAAGAAATCATTTGGACTTTACATGAATACTTTATAATAAATTAGGTATTATGAATTCTTCCAAACATGTTTCATTAAAACTTATTTTTGAAATAAACGATGTATCACAATTATTGTTAGTTGCAAATCTTTTTTCCCAAATTTCGATTTTGTTTTTATATAAACTTAATTCCAAAATATTTTTTATAATTAAAATTTCATTTTCATACATAAAACAATCAAGAAAATCAATTTCTTTTGGGATTCCAGATCAAGTATCTAGAAAATAAATAATTTATCATTAATTAAATTAATTAAACTTAAGTTAATTTTCTGTGTAAACCATGTCTTTTTTTTATAAGGGAAATAATAACACCAAAAATATTACATACGTAACCCTATCTAGAAATTAAAATGTTTTTATACATTTTAATGAAAGTACTCATATCAACCAAAATTATACATATTATATATATGTATCTTAAAATTGAATCTAATAATTTTGTTTTCCATATTAAAATTCATATATATTATGTACAATGAAACATACTAATAATATGGTAGTGTTTATAGTATCTGTATATAGGAATCGGACAGTAAATAAAATAATAATAAAAGTAAAAATTATAAATAAATATAAGTTTATAAGTATTATATGAGTATTTTATCCTTGTTTATGCTGTAAATGTTCATGGCACGTTTTTCATAACTCATGAGATTTATTAAAATGATTTTAGATTTTGAGTAGAGTGAAGAAGTTTATAGTTTTACAAAGATTTTTATTTTTTTTTATCTGTGCGTAACTTTTCTACCAGAAGACTTGCACGGATTTCTACGTGTAGCACTTTTTCTAAAAGGAAATCGGCTTGGGGAAGTACTTTAAACAGGTTGATTTTTCAAAAGTTTTCTTATAAAATACGAAAAACCGAAGAAAAAAAACGGAAAAATTTACGAAGTATAATAGATATAATCTTATGATTTTTTTTCTGTAGACAATTTTTCTACCAGCAATTTTGTTCCATCTTTTAATGATAGAAATGTTTCTGAAAGGAAATTTTATTAGCGAGGCAATTTTTTCGAAGAATTTTCCCTGCAAATGTGCAAAACCAGGAAAAAATATGGGAAAACTGGGAAAAACGTAGGAAAACTGGGAAAATCGGTACAACATGAAACAAGTATTATTAAAGAAAATATATAAAGTTTATTTAATTATTTTACTAAAAAATGACATATATATTATTGACAAAGTATCACTATCAACTAAGGTACCGCGGGAGTATTCTGATCCTCTCGTCATCTATAAAGACCTATCGATGTATAAAAATCTATGAAGACATATTATTAATGATAAAGCTTTTTGTGTTCTAGTTATATGAAAACATAATTTTTTGCTAAAAATAAAGATAAATAAATATGATGTGAAACAAAAATCAAACGAAATATTTTAATATAAACGCACATTTACTAAAATGATCAATTTTAAGAAGGGTAAGTCACATATTGGTACAACAATTTAGTGATAGGGTTATATATTGGTTTTATCTCATAATTTAAACTAATGAAAAAACATTAGAATACAATATAAGTTAAATAAATGTATGTATGTAATTTATTTTTTATCGAACTAACTTTGTATGCTACTATACCAAATCATATATACCGCAACCTACACCATTCTTTTTGGATTTTTTTTTTTTGACGTCTGAAAACGAATTAATTTTTATTATTGTTGAAACAAAACCCTGAATGGAGATTTAGTGTTCTGTATGTTCTGGTTAGACCATAAAATGTATATACATTTAGAAATTTATACAAGTATATAGTAGACGCCGCTTATAAAGTAATTACTATAGTAATTACTTTTAGGTATACTATAAACTGCAATAGTCCCATATGTAAAATAGGAAAGGGAATTGGAATGGCTTAAACAAACAGCTGATGTAATATAATTTCTCATATTTATAGAATATGCATTGTAGAACCGAAAAACCGTGTGCGGAGGTTCTGAGGACATTTTACAGAATATTTTCAACACGGATTAAGATATACATATACAATGCAACCAACGGTCAAAATGCAGGAAACGAACGATAACGATGTTATTTTTCGATTACCAAATTACAAATAACAATAATATATAAAAATAATACCATCAACAAAATTTAATAATAATATAATAATATATTTTAACTTAATTTGAACATTATTTGACCTTAATCGTTGAATTTTGATTTGTTCATTTAAAAATATACCCATAACGTTTTATAACTAAAAGCATAAGCAATGCTTACACTGCTTATATGCACGCCATGCCACTGCATAAAAACCTATGTTCTAACATTTGCCTATTACTATAGTTGATTTCACGAAAAGTGGCCCTCGACGGTGGCGCGCCTAGTAGACTATTTGACGCAGGTGCTCTAAAACAAGCGTGAAACAAAGCGCGGCAAGTTTAAATTAATTACTTATTTGTATATTATCTTATATATGATTATTTTTTACACCATAATTTAAATGCAGCATTTCATAATACAAATTATGAACAATTCAGCTAATTTAGTATCACGATTTTTATTTGTCTACAAGTACAAATAATACAATTAATTAATATAACATTAAAAAAATACGAGAACCACTAGTTTGTAGAAATACCGCCACAAGGCATGCCATCGTCGAGGGCCACTTTTCGTAAAAAGCACTATAGTTGTTTATAGCCTATTTTCATAACATTTTACTGTCTATTGCAGGGATTCCATTACCAAGTTGCGAGACCTAATAATCTAAGATTGTGATGAAAACATACAATTTTAACAAATAACATTTACATTTATAAGGTTATCATAAAAACACATGATTATGATTGTTATTACGATTATTAGATAAGGAAAAAGTCTAAACCCGGGCGCTTGTGAGAGTAAGCTATTATTAGTTTCTCTTCATAATATTTATCGTTATTCGTAAGTAATAAACAAGTAACAGGTGCGCGTGCATTCGTGCGGTATTACTTATAAACTATTGTTGAACAACTGAAGAGTGATTTTGTAATCTAATTTAGATAAAATATCGCTTACATTAATTTTAAAAATTAAAGTAAATCCTATACAGCAATTATCGATTATAACCGGCAAACCTCTGTTTTGGAATACACAAATTCACACAAATCGAGCACTAAATTTTGGTATAAGAAAAAAAGCAGAAAAGTCTACTTTTACATTTGCGGGGGGCCAGAGAACATTTCTCCAGCCCCCTCTCTCAAATTTTATTTTTATTTATCTAAAAAAAAACAAAGATTTTCCAACTTGGGGGTAAGGTGGTAAAATGTAAGCAAAATTGTATTCTAATTTAAATTCTAAATCTAAATCCAAAAATCTAAATTAAAATCTTATTGATTATTTGGCCGTTTTATTTTTCGCATTTCCTGTTTGCACGTAGTCATATGATTATCGTACCAATCCGATCTCTGTTAAAAAAAAAAAATTAGTTAGCAACAAAATTGAATCAATCTATATACATATATATAAATGAATGTCTGTCTGTCCGAATGTTCTTTAAAGATTCAAAAACTGCTGGACCGATTTTAACGGGGTTTTTTGCAAAATGTTTCCCGTGGCTCGGAAAAGATTTATAGCTATTGAAATTTATAAAATTCAACCCCTAAATGATAGCTGACAAATATTTTGGTATTTTATGGTATAATTTTTGTTTATTAAATTACCTTGGTAACAAAGTAAATATTATATTTTTTCCGATCCAGTAGTTTTTGAGTCTATAAAGAACATACATACAGACAGACATTAATTTTAGATTCTGAGTGTAGCGAAGAATATATTGGGTTAACTAAGATGTTTTTCTTTTTTTTATATACTATTTGTACGCGCGGCACCATTTCTGAAAGGGAATGTTGTCCAAATGGTACTTTTGGGAGATAAATTTTAGATTTTCCATGTGGTTTTCATATATCTAGGAAAAACCAGGATAAAATATTAGAAAAACGGGAAATGTACAAAAATAATGCTTATATTATTTTTTAAATATGTAATTTGTTGTAATTCAGTTAATAATATTCCTATCGATTTTGTAGCCTTGAAATCTAAACCAAAAACTTATATTTGCCTTTTCTAGACGCGGTAAAAATTTCAAATAATTTAAGCCATTTTTGGGCTATTTATAGAAATTTTAATTTTGCGAATTTTATACGTAATTTTTATTCGTCAGGTACTGTGTGGTAAAATTGTTAGATTTAATAGAAATGCTTGCAAATTTTACAGGAGGTTCATTAAAAGTCTTAAACTGTGATAAAAAAATAAATTGAGTTCAATGTAGTATTTTTTTTTTTATGAAGGAATTTTAATATCAAATTTTGATGAAAATCGTTCGAGTAAAAAATTATATGGAACAAATTTAATTTTTCAATTTTTTGTTTTGAGCATATGTATATTGTCGATTTAAAAACGATAGTGAAGTCAGAATGGAGTGGACTGACTAAGGTTCGAAATTATAGCTTTTTGAAGTTCTGATATGCGGATATTATATGTTATATTAAATAATTTTATACTGTCTACTCTCGAATATGTCTGTCGTAGCCGAATGGATATACATACCTAGTGTCATCCTAGGAGACGTGAGTTCTTAAACCCGGATTTTGAACAAAATCGTTTGCATTTTTTCCCCCTTTTACCTAAACAAGGACAAAAACAAATACATTTTGAATGTGCCTGGAGACTTAAGCTCGCTTGGACATTTTAATCGTAAAATACCCCTCAATTTGTTTTTCAAACTTTTATACCAGAAATCTTTCTGCGATATATCAAATTTAGATTATTTTCTGTTAGGTAATATATCTCCTTGGTACTTTAGGAGGGTAATTTTTTGATTTTACAAGTGGTTATCATATTTGAGAAAAACCTGGATAAAATGTCGGTGAAACGGAAAATATACGAAATGTAGATATTAGTAATAATAATATTTTTTTATATATATACAACTTTTCTATACCAACAATTTTGTTCCGATTTACAATGATAGCACTTTTTCTGAAAGTAAATCTGATTATGAAGGTACTAAAGGAGGCCATTTTTCGATTTTTCAAAGAGTTTTGCCAGCAGATGTGAAAAACCGATGTCACTGTTGATTTCAACTCCATCTCAGTGATCGTCGAGATTGTCGAGGAGTTGAAAAATTCTTCCGGGTTTTTTCAACACCCTGGTGGAAAGTCGATCTTTTGGTTACTTCGACTTTTTCCTTTTTAGAATTTTCCCTAATGCTTATACATTTTGTTCTATACATATTTTTTTACTATTTTAATCATCTAGTTGATTAGATACCTTGTGTATTTTTTTTATTAACGAAAATAAAATATTATATAGGTACTATTTGAATTACTTTTTTTCTTCTGTTACAGTTTTAATAATAAAAAATAACGAGAATACTTTACATCGAGAATATTTTTTTTCTAACAGAATTGACCGTGGGCATTTTTTTTATTATAGCCAAAAAAGAGTGATGATTGGTTACTCATCATATAATGTATTCACGTAATATAATTCCAATACTTATATCAATATAAGTATACTTTATTCAACGAGAGAACGCGCCGACCAAAATTAATCCGAGTTCATGCATCTCCTCATGTAGCCATTTTATAGTGTTCCCATTTACACCGAAAACAACCGATAGCGTGACCTCGGCAATGAGCAGAACCGGCGCGTTCTCTGGTTAGACAGAGTATAGGTAACTTATTATTTAGTGTCCACGATACTTCAAAATTACCAACAAATATAAATTACAATCGTATTCTATTATTAATGTTTTCCATAATAACCTTCTGATTTACATTCGTGTTATACTATTTCTATTATAATATAATATTTATCTGGTATAGTAGCATCAATATTGTACAGAAAATCTAAAACAATTACGTGGTCGTCTTCTACAAAACATATTATCTGTTATCACAATTCAAAAAGGTATTCGTCTTGTATTTACCGTGTTTGAGTATGTGTCTACAAAATGTTATAGTTCTAAGAGCCTGGAATATGGGTACCTTTTAATACTCATAATAATAATTATAATCTATAATATTACAAAAATACGTCTTCGAAAAATTGTTTCAAAGAAAGGCATCATAATAATATAATTATGTAGTAATAAGAAACATTTATAAAGTCGTATAAACAAAACATATTTAATTAAAACTAATTACAATAGTACCTACCTATGTGGTATTTTATTTTCATTAATAAAAAAATATACAAAGTACATAATCAACTATTTAATTAAAATAGTAAAAATAATAAAAATTGTATAGAACAAAATCTGTGAGCGTTAGAGAAAATTCTAAAAAGAAAAAGGTCGAATTAAATCAAGAGATATCGACTTTCCAAACTTCGAATTTTCGAAAAAAACCGGAAGAATTTTCGGAAGGCGAATTTTGAAGAATTTTTCGACTCCTTCAGTTAAAATCATTGGGGAGTCGAAATCAACAGTTATACCGGGAAAAAAGGGAAAATCGATAAATATTAAATTACCTATAAAAGTAGCTGCACCCGTCTCCATTATCCTAGGACGTCTTTTAATACATACCAGATGATCCATGTAAGTGGGTACACTTATTATCCTGGAAAGTATTAACTTGGAGGAGAGTAGTGGTGCATTGTTCACACGCCATGCGTCGTACCGCCACACAAATGATACTCCATTATTCTCCTCCAACTTAAACTTAAAAGTGGAATATCTCGTAAATGGCTTGACAGAAATCAAAAATTTCAACACTCAAATTTATTTTAACAAATTCTTCGTCTATTTTAATATAGGTTGCCATTTTAAAATCGAAAGTAGATAGTGGTTTTACCCTCAAAATTAAGGGTGACAAAATATAATATAAATATAAAATTGTAGAGCTGCTTGTTTTTTAAATATTCTAGAAAACAAATCCCAAAAAAAGTTAATAGTTTCCGAGATAATGAGTGTACCCAATTAAATGGAACATATAACAACTATATATAAACAACTTTATTAAACGGACTGTCCACTTTGTAGGTTGCCAAAAGACACAGTATACATATTCAATATTGATATACATAGATTAGCTGTCCCAGTAATATTTATAAAAAAAATTATTCTTACTTGACAAATACGGGAACAATATTTCACCGAGAAACAAGTACTACATATTATTGTTGCATTGTTGGTACAATTTGGTACGCTACACTGAAACAAATTTTGATCAAAATTACAACATTAGAATACTCATATATATAAATTGTATTATCTATATAGTCTATAGCAAGATCTTAGCATTAATAATAAAGAAATGGATAGATCATTTAATCAGGAGATTATATTATAGACATAATTATAATATATGGAATAAATCTTCCACATATTCTATCATAAGTTTGTTGGGTCTAACACCGTGTGAAAAAGATAGAAAATATTTATCCATTGAAGAGATAATAAAATAATATTTACTTTTACAAGAATGCTAAACAATTTGTTTAAAGTGATCATTGATTATCAAAATTTCAAACATAATTTATCATAGTAAAAGCAATAAATTCTTTGTTACACTAAAAATCTAAAAATCATTAAATATTTCTATAGTGTATACAAATTAAATATAAATAAAACAAATTATGAGGATGCTATAACAGCATTTTTTGATAGCTTGAATTAAAAAAATTAAGTGGACACTATACCCACACTTGTAGATAGCTTCATTACACAAACAATAGCCAAACCAATTTCTCATTTTTTGATTTTATTATTAAATATTTTAAAATGTCAAAAATAACAAAAAAAAAATAAACACCTATTTTATGGTCTGTTATACAAAGACCTTTTTTTTATCATACAGTATATGAATTTAACTTGAAACTGTCAAAAAGGTAAAAAGGTTAATTGGAAGTTGAGATAGAAGCAGAAGTGGAATAAGGAAATTGCGTTAAATTTAATTTTTAAAAGTAATTTAAGAGTAATAGAATATTTAATTTATTTGTATGCATTTTATACTTAATTTATATTATGATATTGCTAAAAATAATGCTTTATCATTTTAAATAATACGTCATGTAAAAAAAAAATTATAATTACTTTTAGCTAAGTAAGTAATAATTTTAGAGTTGCCCAAAAAATCAGTTAGATTAGGATATTTAAAAAAAAAAAAAAATGGAAGATAATTATAAAATTTGGTTTAGTAACACAAAACAACACAAATCACTAGAAAAACCTAAATATTTAATTTAATACTTGCAGAAGTTAAATAAATACAAAAAGAACTGTACTTTTATTCAATTAAGCAAATCATAAATATATATATATTTATGTTATATATGGATTATGCTAATTTACTAAAATAATGAACAATATTAATGAGAGGCATAGTGACATTACTTATGTCTCATTATTTAAGCGCCAGTTTTTAATTAAGCATGAACAATAAATCAATTATGATATAATTATATTGTTTGATAACATATTGAATATTATTATAGGAACTAAAAAATTATACATACCTTATACGAAATAACTTCTAGAGGTTGTGCAATTCTAATTGTATTAGCATTTTGAGGATTTGTTTTCATTTGGTCAGCTGGAATTTTAACTAAATAGTATTGTGTGTTGTCATCAGGTCTTTGAACAGTTGTATTATTATTACCAGAATTGAATTGTTGGATAGCAACAAATGGGGTTAAAATAACATTTGAGGATCCTATAATGTTTAGTTTAGGTTCTGAGGTTAGAGTTTTTTGTTCTATACTGGTACTATTCATTTTCGGTACTCTGAAAACACAAAAACAAATAAAGTACACTTAAAAAAAGGACGAACATACTTTGCACGTGAGTAGAGCCACTAGTTGTAGGTAGGAAGGTAGGATATAGACGGGAATTTAATGTATACCTGTAAGCAACGTTTAACCATTGCTAACAAAAAAACGATTCTGAGGGCAATTCAGTTAAAAGTGAAATAATTAAATAGACATTATATATTTTCTTTCATAATATTTGCTTAATGTTGTATCGATTTTTCTGTTTTTCCTGGTTTTCCCATGTTTTTTCCCGGATTATGACATTTGCTTAGGAAAATTTTGTAAAAATCGAAAAATGACCTCCTTAAAGTACCTTCCCAATCAGATTTCTTTTTAGAAAAAGTTCCATCATTGTAAATCGGAGCAAAATTGCTGACAGAAGAGTTGTACACAAACAAAAATAGGCCATAATATTTTTTTACTAATACCTACATTTCGTACATTTTCCGTTTTTCCGACATTTTATCCCAGTTTTTTCCGCTCAATCTGACGTTACCATATTTCTTAAATCGGCAATACACATATATTTGAAAAAAAAAAATTAGATTTGTTCAACATAATTTTTTACTCAAAAAATTTTCGTCAAATTGTAATATAAAAATTCCTTTATAAAAACAAATACTACGTTAAACTCAATTTTTTTAATTTTTAACCATAAAGTAAGATTTATTGAAACTGTTAAATTGTCAACATTTTTGTTAAGTCTAACAATTTTACCACAGAGTACCTACCGAAAAAAAATTACGTACAAAACGCAAAATGAAAATTTATTTTTTAACATAAATATATATATATATATGTAATAATATTTTAGATATTTCTAATGATTGTATTTATATATATACACAGGGATGAATATTTATTTTTGAATTAATTTTTTTTTTTAGCAAACAAATTTTAAAAATTAACTTTTTATTCTACTATTTACGGACAATTTGAAGATAACCATTCTGTAGAGTTTATTTTTCTGAAAATTATAATCACGCATTTATATTTGATGAAAAGTTTCTAAGTAATAGCTGTTTTTGAATTTTACAAATTCGTGTGAAACCGATTTTTGTCTAGGAAATAACATAACCGCGTTACGAGATAACAAAAAAATCAAAATTGTATTATCTTTATTATCCCCGTAGATATTCAAGGGGTATATCTTCGTGGGACAGCCTGTATAAAAAATACGATTATTATAAAAGGCTATTATAAATACATGTATAGTACATTTATTTGTTATTAATTTATTATATTTGTTCATTTATTAAGTTTTATATTTAATAATAATTTTAAAAAAAGAAAATGCGTCGAAATGTGCCATGTGCTATTCTCTCACGTCAAAATGACCATGTCGAAATATTATTTTCAAATCGTAAATATTACGGATTTTCAAGATATATTCATCCAAACTCTGCTCAATTTCGTTTTTCATAAGCAATTATTAATTGTTCCGTAAAGATGTACATTAAATTTCCCCTCTACCTTCCAATTTCTCACCTACTACAGTGGCCCACCAATCGTGTGAAGTATGTCCGTTTGTTTTTTTTTTTGCAATGCTACTTCCCATACCAGTCTATTACGAACACTTATCTATAATGCACACTTTTTATAGTCGTGTAACTGTACTTTATATACAAGTTTCACGGTCAGATATTAGTGATTAGTGGTATCGGCCAATCTATTTGATTATACTTAGTACTATTAATTTAATTTGATACAATTTTAACTTACTGGAAACTTGAAGTAGTAGGCGCTTTGGGTATCACCATTTGTTTTGCTGTTTTATGAACTGAGCTAGGATGAGATAAGGAAGTTACAGATGAAGGAACAGAAGTGATTGTAGATGGAACACTAGTGATTATAGATGGAACAGAAGTGATTGTAGATGGAACACTAGTGATTATAGATGGAACAGAAGTGATTGTAGATGGAACATTAATGATTATAGATGGAACAGAAGTGATTGTAGATGTAACACTAGTGATTATAGATGGAACAGAAGTGATTGTAGATGTAACAGTAGTGCTTGTAGATGTAACAGTAGTGATTATAGATGTAACAGAAGTGATTATAGATGGAACAATAGTATTAATAGATCTGGCAATAGTTTGATTAGGTACAAGATTTGATTTATGAGCAACATAATTCATTGTAACTGATGGGGAATTAACGATGTGATCCTTAAATGTTGAATTTAGACGACATTGGACTGAAGCTTCATCTATTAATATTTCCAGTTCTTCATTAGTATTACTAGTTACTGCATCAATAACTGCTTTAAAGTAATTACAGCTATCCACATTTGACACAAAAAACAAGGCCAATCGGTCAGTTATTCCAGTATCTTTACTGTTTTTAATTAGACGATTTAAATCTATGCAGTTAGAGCGGAAAAATTTTGATTTCAACACTGTGAAAACTTTGGGATGTTCATAGCCACTATATTTTAGGCTATTCCATAATAGAAGTATTAAATTCTTGATAATGCAACTTTTTTTTAATTTAGACTGATCTAAAAAGTGAAGGATAGCTAAGAAAAACATTTGAAATATTGTTTCAAAATCAGATTCTTCAAAAGATTGTACTACTCTTGTAAAATTCATCTTCAGTTTACTTTCCAGAACATTTTTATGTCTCGTATGTTGTCTATTAGCATCCCATCTTTCATTTAGCTTTTCACATTCTGTTTTCTTTTTAAATGACCCATCCATTCGAGCTTTGTGATGTTTATTTGAAATCTTCATTATGTTCAATATATTGGCAATAATAACAATAGTATTTTGTACAGCCTTGTTAAAATATTTTGTATACAGATTTTCTATTACAACTAATGGTAAATGCCCTTTTATCATTGGAAGTAAAGCAGGTAAATTATTAGAACTGCCTGTCTTCTTCGTTCCATTTGTTGTACGTTTTTTGTCCAACCATAATTCATCATAATCTTCATATTTTGATGCATCAATCAATTTACGAATGTCACAAATTCTAACTTTGTTAACTAAACTTGATGAAGGATTTGCTGGTTTTTCACTATTAGTATCAGTGTTAGTATTAGAATCATTACACTTACTAGTAGATGGTTTAGGACTTGATGTTTTCTTAGGATTATTTTTAGTATTTAACTTATTATTAAATAATAGTGGCTTAAATTCGCCAGTCTCTACCTCTCTAGAAATAATCATTTTCAAAGGGCTGTTTTTTTTTTTATCATTCAACTTGATTTTTTTATGGCTAGTTTCTGACGAGCTGGGTTCATCTAAACATCTTGTTTTTGGAAGTGATCTTGGCTTCAAAGGAGAGTTTGGGTTTGTAGCTGATTTTGGTTTAGCAGAAGATTTGTATTTTGGAAACAATTTTACTTTCCAAGAATAACTAGAGGGTTTCTTGGGAGTTTTCATTTTGTTTACAGGGCTGGATTTATTTAAAAGATTAACTTTTTTTGTAAGGTCAGGTATTTTGAAACCATTAACTTTATTTGTAACAATTTTTTCTTTTAAAGTGCTACCTTCTTTCAAAACACAACCTTCCTTTAAAGTGCTACTTTCTTTTATAGCGCTAACTTCTTTTAAAGCACTTATTTCTTTTACAGCGCTTAATTCTTTTGAACTACTGACTACTTCTTCATTGCTGATTACTTCTAAATCACCATCTACTTCATCATTGCTAATAATTATATCATTTTCTAAAATAGCATCATCTTTTGAATGGTTGGTTTCTTTTAAAGCAACAGTTTTTTTTCTTATAATTTTTGAAGAGGCATCTTTTAGTTTTTTATTACGTACTTCTCTATAACATATGAAATACAAAAAAAAAAATTATGAAATTGACAATGTTTTAATTACTAATTGGAATAACTATAGTGTGTTTGTTTTTGTTTTTGTTTATTTTTTTTTAAATTAACCCAGAATTATTTTCTTAGAAATAAACATGTACATAATTTAACAACTAACCTTTAAACTGTTAATCTGCACTTTATCATGTTTTTTGTTTATGAAAGTATATAATTTTACAATTAAGTTATAATTTATATTATGTATACATCTATCAATATCATATAATATTATACTAATATGTATTTGATTTTCAAATAACAAACTAAATAAAAATTTCCACAAATAGATTTAGTTGAAATAAATGTTTACATTATTAATATCATCCATCAACTGGTTTCCTAGGTATACCATATTAAGTTTGGTAATTTCACTAGTAAAAAAGAGTAGTGAGCATTAATTGTGTGGCAAATCTAAATGCTATTAAGTGCTCTCAACCTAACCTTACTGTATATGATTTTTAACTATATTTCGAAATTCCAAGAAAATGTTTTAGAAATTTTCTAAATAGCTGTTACTAAATATTTGTAAATAAATCTTGAGAAACTTACTGTTTAAGTTTTGCTAAGTCTGCAATAGTAAATTTGTCCAAACTAACTTCTAACCTGCAATTAAATGCATCCACAAACATGCAATTTAAAAATTTGTTGGTATACATGTGCATCCGCGTTCTGTAACAAAAATATAAAAATTAATCAGATATGTAAACCTAATTTATAACATCTTATTTATATTAAAGTCTTTTTTTAATATTAAAGTAAAAGATAAGTTGAATTGGCCGATGTCATTTATAAGCTTAATTCATGAAGATATAAATTGAATCTTTTTCTGATAATAAAATACAAAAATCTTAAAATCATATTACTGAAGTTACAACCATTGCGAAACCCCGGTCGATATATAAAAGAGTAAAAGAGGACATACATCATCCCCTTATATCAGTTGTCTCTAACTCACTTACCAATGGCCATATAACTGTACATCAAAGGTTTGCGGGCAAAACACCTTTTTGATAGCTTTTTTTTGTTTTACTCATTTTAATAGTACATTGTAAATGTACTTTTTTTATTGATTATAATTATTATTATAGTGTGTTTCACGAGAGAACGAACCGCTCTCCGACCAAACCGAATCGCCACAACGCATCCCCACGCCACAACACTATCCATTTATCCCCTCCCGGATCTATCGACAGCGCTGCAACGGCGACCGCAGAAGTGGTGCAGGTGTTGTACACTGCGTTTCAAATAATGCACTGTTGACTGTCGATAGTCCACTGTTTATCGCCAATTGCTGTGGTGTACGCACACGTCATTTTTACAGCGTTTGTAATTTGTAATTTTATCAAAAAATTTAACAAAAATGATAAATTGTAATTTCAACGAAAAAAAAATGAAATGTTTTAATATAATTATTTATTATTTATTAAATTTATAACTCTGTATTATACCTACAGTGTTCAATAAAATATTAAATAAATAAATATGTATACAAAAAAAAACAAAGTCTGGATTATTATAGAAGGTGCTTGTATATACGATAGTTTACGATTTGAAAAATCATCAACAGGTTATAAAACAGCAAAGGTAAAAAAACTTGCAATGCGCGATGTCTGATAATAATAACAATTGAATTTCTACAAAATATTCTAGCGGTGTATAGTCAAAAACCGACGACGGAAGAAATGACAATCGGTTGCCTTCGCTGAAATCAAATTATGTGGAGGGGTAAACATGCGCACAAGCGGCCCGTTCTCTCGTGAAACAGACTATAAGATATACATTGTACAGAATATTGATTTTATTGTTTAATAATAATAATAATAATTTATTTTTATTTTCAAGTTGCACTTCATACTTGATACCTCTTATTTTGTACCAGACTTTCTATATTAGCTATATCTTTGAAGCAACGTTCCATGACTTTTAATAGTCAAGGTTTTTAATTAAAATCAAATTTTTAAAATTTAAAGCTTGAATCATCGGAGCTACATAGGTATTCATAGATATAAAATTACAAAAAAACGTAGTTTATTTTTAGAATCTGGGTGTATTGAAGAATGTATTGGATTTACTATTGGTTTATTTATATTTTTTTTTTATACTGCATACAAAAATTCGACTAGAAATGTTGCTCAGATATATAAGCCAGGTAACATTTCTGAAAGGAAATGCTGTTCAAATGGTACTTTAGAAAGGTTATTTTTTGATTTTCTAAGCGGTTTTCATAATATATGGAAAACACCAGGATAAAACGTAAGAAAAACGATTAATGTACTGAATTAATATTTTTATTATTTTAATCAGTTTTGTTATTCATTGTAATTTGGTTAAAAATATTCTTTGAGACTTGAAATTTGGACATAAAACATATATTTACCTTTTCTAATATGGTAAAATTTTTAAAAAATTTAAGTTATTTTTGAGCAATAAATGGATATTTTAATTTTGCGAGTTTGTATGTAATTTTTTTTCGGTAGGTACTCTGTGGTAAAATTGTTAGACTTAACAAAAATGTTGACAATTTAACAGTTTCAATAAATCTCACTTTATGATTAAAAATTTAAAAAATTGAATTTAATGTAGTATTTGTTTTTATAAAGGAATTTTTATATTACAATTTGACGAAAATTGTTTGAGTAAAAAATTATGTGGAACAAATCTAATTTTTTTTTTTTTCAAATATATGTGTATTGCTTATTTAAGAAGGATGGTAACGTCAGATTGAGCGGAATGACTAAATTACGAAATTATAGCTTTTTGAAGTTCAGATATCATGCAGATAATATATGTTTATGTTAAATAACTCTACATTGATTCCTTTGTTCCTATATGTTTCTTGTAGTAGAATGGTTAGGAGTACGTATTGTTATACTAGGGGTCGCGGGTTCGAACCCGTGGACTGGAAAGACATGTTTTGCACTTTTTTTCACTTTTATCTAAACAGGGAAAAAACAAATGCATTTTAAGTGTACCCAAAGATCTAGCTATCACTCGCTCGGATGATTATAATCGAAAAATACCCCTCGATTTGTTGTGCAAACTTTTCTATCAGAAATCTTGCTCCCGTGCATCAAGTGTAGCTTATTTTCCGAAAGGAAAATTAATCTCAATGATTTAGGGAGGTCATTTTAGTGATTTTTCAATAGGTTTTCTTTATAACTGGAAAAAACTGGGGTAAAATGTCGGAAAAACGGAAAATGTACGAAATGTAGGTATTAGTAAAAAAATATTATGGCCTATTTTTGTTTGTGTACAACTCTTCTGTCAGCAATTTTGCTCCGATTTACAATGATGGAACTTTTTCTAAAAAGAAATCTGATTGGGAAGGTACTTTAAGGAGGTCATTTTTCGATTTTTACAAAATTTTCCTAAGCAAATGTCATAATCCGGGAAAAAACACGGGAAAACCAGAAAAAACAGAAAAATCGATACAACATTAAGCAAATATTATAAAAGAAAATATATGTCTATTTAATTATTTCACTTTTAACTGAATTGCCCTCAGAATCGTTTTTTCGTTAGCAATGGTTAATCGTTGATTACAGATACACATTAAATTACCTATAACAGTGGCTGCACTCATCTACATTATCCTAGTACATCTTTTTTAGTCATATTTTTAGAACAGACATTTTGGCATAAAGTTCTTTAACATGGTTTTCAAATTTAACACCATGCTGAGTAAACTTAGAAATTAAAGATTTTGGCCAAAAATAATGAATTCTTTTTGTCTTCTAATCACTATTTGTTTTTATGTTCAATCAGAACATAAAAAAGCAAAAATTGCCCAAAGAAACTGCTTTATAGCAAGCCAAAGATGGTTCTTTCAATTTAGCCCAACCACATTGCACATCTGTATTTGAAAATATATCTATATCATTTAAGCTTATTCTATATGATGAAAATTTTAATGAATATAAGTTATAGTAATCAATATACCTGTTAAATAATTATAAATTATAATAAATACTATTTAAAACACTTGTTTAAGTTTAATAATACTGCTTCATTATGTTAACAAGCCTCAGAATCTCTTGCTTTACAACTGCATGCAATCTTTATTTAAATTATATTTAATTCATCACTTTGTCTATGCAATTCTCCTGTGACTTTGTGAAGCATTTGATGATTATGAGAAGAATAAATAACTAACTCTTTGACTATTAAATTAACATTCTATAAACATACAAATGTTAATATTAGTACCTATTATATGTATACAGGTACTTATTAAATATTTATATATTACCCTTACAAAAGTTATTTTTAAGAGTTTAATTTTTTTGCATTGATAATTAATCACATAAATTTAATGAGCCCTAAATTTAAATAAATGTGAATAGTGGAGATGTTTTCACTTTTTATTAGATTAAAATGTACATATTATATAATGTGACCACGTTGAGTAAAAAAAATATTGGTGATACTAGTTCTAGTTTTATTAGATATCTATAAAAAAGACAAATATAATAATAAAGTAAATTTAATAAATCATCAATATTCTATTACATGATCAAATTTTACACTTACAATAATATGTTTGCAGTTTAAAATCTGTTCACCTTCTATGTAATTTCGAGTAGTCGGTGAACATTGTGCGTACTCAAAAATATGAGCAAGACTTAGGGTATTCATGTTTAGTGATTAATTAGGGTCTCAGGTGTTATAACATAGATAATAAATGCAAAATCATTAAACAAATATTATAAAATACTAATAACCCAGACAATATAATATTTTACATAGTTTTATGTATAAATTGTAGTTTATACATAGTGTAATCTATTGTGTCTAATCTATATTAGTGTCCCAACTCGAGCGGCAATTATGTAGTACCGTTTTTGTCACACAGAGCCCGCCTTGTTAATCTGTATAGTCAATAGGCAACATTTTATTTGTATGACCTGACTATATGTAATGAATAATATATGATTCTCTTGGTTTGTCAACCGAATTTCAACCACTGGTCGCACCACAGTCGAGTCTCTAATTTTGCGAATAGAAAATATTGACAACAATATGCCATATTATTACAGTAATGATAGACTTGGTTATGACCACGTGGTTATGAACGGTAGATCAGCGGTAGTAGGGATTGTGAAAAATCCGACCAATTAAAGATCGATTTAGGGCTAATAATTTTGTAAAATAAAAACATTTTCTAGGTAAATGCGAAAAAACTATAGCGATTGATAATAATAAATAAAGGAAAGAACGGGATGAAAAACGTCAAGTAGAGTGCAGGATAACCTCGATCATTCGAAAGCAAAATGATTGACATATTTTCATATTTTGTATCTATTACTATTATATTTTATATTACGTACCTTTTACTCTTGGGTGTCTCTCTAACGAATAATCGCAACAATATGTAATTGGCCTAAAAGCACATCTGCCGATTGAGAAATTCGAAACGACGGAAAAGAAAACGAGTGGTGTGCAATACTAACACAAGAACTCGAAATGGCGTCGGTCGTTGGCCCTGAACTGTCGAAGAGAACGTGACCCGACAAATGTAGTGGGGGTAACGCAGTCGGTCGAAGCGCTACGGTAGGGCGGCGGCCGATTCAAATCAATGGTTTTCAACCTTTTACGAATCGCGACCCCCTAATTTTTTTTCATTAATAACAACCCCTTCAAAAATAATTTAATAAAACTTAAATAATACGATGTACAGTGTATACTTTACATCGTATTATTATATGGTACTTGTAGTTTTTGGTGACCGCCTATCTATCTCTCGCGACCCCCAGGTTGAAAACCACTGGTTTAGACCAATGTAATATCGGAGTGGCATGTCAATACGATGACTGTATGGGTGGAGCAAAGCGAGGAGCGACGGCGGCTGTTGTAATGTTGTGCCGAGAAACGGCGATTGGTGAGAGGGTGAGTGGATGTGATAGCGTTGCCGGTTCGTGCAAACGTTGCGGCGTTGCCTAGACGGTGCGTTATCGATAAGATCACGTTTGGTAAATCACAAACAAGTCAATGGCGGTGAACAAAACAAGTCGCCAGCGCAGCAATGATCTATGCGGGCAGTGCGCAGCGATTGCAAAACGAAATAGCGACCGTCAACCGGTCCGAACATCAATACGCATGCGCGCGTCATATAATAAGTAATAATAATGACTAAATCGTACAGACTTATAAATAAAATGCACATGATATTATTTGTCTGAAAACCGGTGGACGATAATACTATACGAATGAAAAAATGGTAATCGATAAAAAAATACCAAAGAAAAAAGAACAACATTTTTAAAATTTGAAATATATTAATTAATTATGATTATGACCTCGGAAGTTTTAAGAAGCAAAAAAGGCAAAATATACACGAAAAAATTGTAAAATATGCATTCATTCTATTATTTGAGCAAGTCATTTAGTCTGTCAAAAGTCACTTAAGTGTAAAAGGGTCAGTCAATAATATAATAATCAATTATTATACTCAACATTTTAAAATTGTTGGTTTCTTTTTCCGTGTTCTTTTTTACTTGTTCTTTTTTCCGGGATTCTGAAAAAATACGTAGGCATAACTGTCATAAATTCGACATTCTACACATAACGATGATAATATTATGTTTATCGCGTGCCCAATCGACTATACTCCGGCCCACGAGAGATCATTACCGTGTCACGACGAAAACGTATCCGATTTCACGCATACCTCCCCATTGACATACAGACAGGTATTCAGAACGGCCGGCAACGCTCAATGCTATATAGTGTGGAGCGAGTAAGGACGTGCATTGTAACTGTCATCTGTGTCGAGCGCGCTTACTTTTTAATTTTGTATTTTGTGTTTTATATTATTTACACTGTGGTATTTTGATATTTTCGACATGGACATCAATGAATCTACCAATGTAGATGATTCTGCCGTTATTATATATCATATAATAAAATGTCTTGAAAAATAAATATTAATTGTATAAAAGAAAAAAATATGTTTATAACTTTATCACTCTGTATAGTATAAACACACATTTACGACACTCTGTATACACGCCGTATTGCGTAACTGTTGTGACACATAGTGTGAAATATAGCCTCGGGCCGGTCACTGCCGTCAGTTTACATGCACGAAACGGTAATGATCTCTCGTGAGCCGGAGTATAGTCCGTCGAATTTATTATTGTATTGGTTTTTTGTAACCTACCATCAAATATTGAGATAATATTATATACGTTTATCCTGTCGATATTTAACGCGAACGTTTAGTTTAGTAGCAATGTCAATAACAATAATAATAATAATACCTACCTACATGTATAATATTACAAACAGACGTGTAAGTTTCAACGACAGCCGCTATCTGAATGTGTTTCGTACTCAACAGGGGTACGAAGAGGGGTCTAGGGTATATATAGCCTCCGAAAATACCTTGGCAGACGAGATTAACACCATCAACTACGAACATCTTCACGCCAGTATTTTTCTTGAAATATTAAATTAAAAGTGTTTGAATATTTTTCGCAATAAATTATACTTATACAAAATCATCGTGTTCAATATTGCTGAATTCGGTTATAGGTTACCTCTAATTAAGTTTAAAAAATACGCCCGCAACAGACATAATTCGTATGCAACCGTTATTTACAGTAGTTGGTAGGTACGCATAAAAAACAGTTTAGATGAAGAAATCGGCCACTGATAATATTTTTATTATTATTATTACCGATTGTTTTTTTTTTTAGATTCTGAGCGAAAGAGGAATGCATTACAGAGGTTTTACAGTGTTTTTTTTTTTATACACTGTACACAAATTTTATCGGAAATCTTGTTCCGATTTTCAAGTGTAGCACCTTTTCTAAAAGAAAATTTTCTCGGACGGCACACAGAAGCCACTTTTTTAATTTTTTTGGAAATAATTGAATTATTTTTAGACATTTTAATTTTGTGAGTTTTGACATAATATTCATTCAGTAAGTACTCTGCGGATAAAATTGTTAAACCTTACGCCTTCTGGAGAGCCACATAGTACCTTGTGTATAAGGGCTCTTTCCTTTCACCATTCGTGGCCAGCTCAAAAGAGCCTATACATCATTACATTGTACATTCATACGAAGATAACTGATATATTTTATGTCTTCATTAATATTTAAGTTATAGAGAAATTTATCAGGACTTAACAAACTTTATTTTGTGTGAGATATAATATTAAAATATCCTTACTTAAATAACTTTACTTTAATATACAGCCATTCAGGTGTCCCACGAAGATATACCCATTGTAATATTATCTCCCGAGATAATAAACATAATCGAACCCTGTTTTTTTTTTATGCTTTGATAAATTTTTATTTCATTATTTTAAAAATTTAATTTTTTTAAAATTTTTATGAATCAACTTTTGTAATCTATAATTATACAACAGGCTGTGATCGCATACTCTAATTAATTATTAATATAATGATTTATTGACTGTACACTTTTTTCTCTGAACTTTAAAAAACTATTGAAAATCACGAATTTAATGAAAATAAGAACTTGATACGTCAAAATTACCAGAAAAATAAATTTTATAAAATGCCAGTCTTCAAATTTTTAAAAAACAATAAACTAAAAATCCTATTTTTAAATTTTTATGTTTTTACCAAAACATAAAAAATTAATTTAAATATAAATATTAGTAGTCATTATTCCTCAGAATAGTATCTTCTTCTTCTTTCTTCAGCTTAACAGTCCTTGAAGGACCTGAGCTGCCACAAGTAAGTCTCTCCACCTTTCTCTGTTGAGTGCTAATTCAACAGACGCATTCACATCCAACAATTGAATGTCCCTCTTCACAGCATCCTTCCATCTCGTTCTCGGTCTACCCAGTATTCGTTTCTTCTGAATCTCTATTGTTGCGGTTGTGACCTTTTTTAGTATATCATCTTCAGCTCTCCAAATATGTCCAAACCACTCCATTCTCTTAGTTCTTATATACGTTAATATTGTTGGTTATCCATACAATTGGTACACATTTTCGTTTTTCCCCCTTTCAAATGTTCCTAGGTCGAGATTGTACACCGGGCCAAAAATTTTTCTCAAAACCTTTCTTTCAAATATNAACTTTTGGATGCTATGGTAACATCGGTTTCCACATGCTAATCGTTCAACTATTTCCTGATGCATGTCATTTTTATTGTTTATGTTCACACCTAGATACTTAAAACTTTCAACACTTTCAAATGTGAGATTATTTACTTATAGATTAGGCTGATTTTCTCTTCTCCTGGAAAGTACCATACATTTTGTTTTTTCTTCGTTAATACAAAGTCCCATTCTTTTACTGGCCGTCACAAGGTTAGACATTGTCTGGGTGATATCTTGTCTTGAGTTTCCTAAAATGACAATATCATCTGCATACGCCAATATTATTTCTTTATTTACCACCTCAACTTGATGACTATGATTTATTTCTCGAATCACCTTTTCGAGACCTAAATTGAATAGGGTTGGGGATAAGGCATCTCTTTGCCGTAGGCCCGATTTTACTTCAAAGGCTGATGATGATTCTCCCAGAAATTTCACTTTGCATGCTGTTTTCTTATTACACAGTTTTACCATACTAATATATATTTTCGATATATCGAAGTAGGTCAATGTGTTCCATAACTCTTCCCTATTTATACGATCGTACGCCTGTTTATAGTCGACGAATACCATGTATAGGTCTTTGTCGAATTCATAATGTTTCTCCATTACTTGTCTCAAGATAAATATTTGATCTGCAGTTGACCTACCTTTTCTAAATCCACATTGGTACCGTCCTATAATCTCTTCAGCGTATGGAGTTATCCGTTCTAAGAGAACTGTAGATAATACCTTATAGCATGTATCTAATAAAGAAATTTCTCTATAGTTTTTTATGTCCAGTATATCTCCTTTTTTAAAAACTGGGCATAATATCGACAAATTCCACTCTTCAGGAATTATTTCTTTTTCCCAAATAAGATTGATCATTTTCCATATTTCGTTTTTCAGAGTTTCTCCACTATTTTTTAATAATTCTGCTACTACATTGCTTTCTCCTGGAGCCTTATTATTCTTAAGTTTATTTATACTCCAGTTGATTTCGATTCTCAAGGGATTACTAATACTTGGCTCTGCCGTACTATATTGTATGTAGGTCGCATCAGATGGTCTAGAAGCTGTTTTATTAAGCAACATTTTATAGTAGTTTTTAAACTCTTCTGCTATATCCTTTTCATTTGTTAATAAGTCTCCTGTCTGATTTCTTACCATCCTAGTTTGTTGTTTATATCCCTGTTTGACATCTTTACTATTGCTAAAGAATTTTTTGGAGTTGAATCTGTTCTTTTCAATTTCTTCAATTTTTCTCTTTTCTTCTTGTCTTTTTTCTTTCCTGAGCGTTTTGTTAGTTTCTATTTTGCTCGCATTGTATCGCTCTAAATTTTCATCTGTCGGATTTCTTAAAGCTTTTTCTCTTAGTTTATTACTTCTGTCTACGATTTCTTTACATTTTTCATTAAACCAGTTTTTCTTTTTACTATTTTTTCTTACTCCTAGGCAGTTTTTTGCACTATTTATCACTGTCGTCTTTATTTTTTTCCATATATGTTCTATATTCTCATCATTATTTTCATTATTTAGCCTTAGCATTTCACGGTGCGTTGTATGAGCGAATTCATTCGAGACACGTTCTTCCGCGAACTTTTCAGTACAAAATTTTTTTAATAGATTTCCTTTATTTTCTCTCAAATGCATCGATAGTCTAGTCATAAATTTTGCAATGACTAAATAATGATCAAATCTACATCAGCACCCCTAAAGGTTCTAATGTTTTTTATACATCCTTTGTGTCTATTTTGAATCATTATATGATCTATTTGATTTTTTACCACTTGGTTTGGAGCTACCCATGTCTGTTTATGGATATCCTTTCTAGGGAAATATGTACTACTTAAGACCATTCCATTTGTCATGCAGAAATTAATTAGACGGGTACCATTGTCGTTGCTTGTGTCATGGAGACTATCTCTGCCAATCGTTGGTCTATATACCTCCTCCTTACCTACTTCCGCATTGAAGTCCCCAAGAACTATTTTAACAGAATAATTAGATGTTATATCACATATCCTGTCAAGTTCTTCCTAAAAATCTTCTTTGATATCATCTCCCTTGTCTTCAGTTGGTGCGTGACAATTTATAATTATTAGATTAAATATGCGTCTAATTATCCGTATGTAGCACATACGCTTATTTATTGCCTGGAAATCTTTAACATATGGTGATATATTCTCGCTTACTACAAATCCTACTCTGTTTTCGAACTTTCCATCTCTATTTCCACTATAAAAAAAAGTTTTATCATCCTTTCTGAGACTTCCTTTTCCAGGCCATCTCATTTCTTGTAGGGCTAATATAGAAATATTATAATTTTTAATGGCGTTCAGCATACACTGTAACGCCCCATGTTTATTAAGCGTTCTAACGTTCGAAGTACCAATTTTGATGCCAGTTTCCGTTTCCAGTCGTTGTCCAGTTTTGTTTCAATTCCGAGGCTTGTTTTGTGATTTCTTTACGTTGTTTTGTTTTATGATGTAGGGTTGTTAGCCCTACGATCAACCCCCAACCTGGAGGACCAGACTACCCCAACCAATTAAGGTCAGGGTAGGGCTATTGCAATGTACCTCGGTACATTGGGCGATGGGCGCGCCACTTTCCCTACGCCGGCCCTCAGAATAGTATAAAATAAAAAAAAAAACAAAATTTGATTATCTTTATTATTTCTGAATATATTACAAAGGGTGTATTTTCGTGGAACACTATTTGTATATGTATATGTATTTAAAAACCTAATAAGGATAGGTTAATGTATTGTATACAATTACTCGATTTATTTTTTCTTTTTTTCAAATGCCTAGAGGCTTTATTATTTAAACGACTTGAAAATCTTTATAAATATGTTAAACAAGGTATATCTTACATACTAGATGTTAATATATACTTTTCGCGTTGATGCATTAACACTTCCAATAAAGTGGCTCCTACCTTTAATATAAATTCTTAAACTACGTTGTATGATTTCAAACGCTTAAGGTGTCTAATGTTTTTGAAGTTGTATATTAATTGGATGGCCAGTGGAAAGAAATGGTGATCTAATTTTGTCTCTTGTTTTGAGCAAACTTTTGGATTTCATCAGCTATTGTAGGCAACATCATATCGCGGTGAATGGCGTCGTTTCTATCAAACTGGTTGGCTGCAGTGATATTCCAAAGAACGATGTTTAACTTAACCAATAGAGCTTTCGCATTTTTTCTTTAATCTGTATTTTTTTCTGGCGGACATGGTGTTTCCAGTTGAACGGGAATAGGTGCATTCCAAGGTATTTTGCTGAATCTTTTAATCTTTTGTGGATTAATGTTCGATTTAACATAATTTGGATTTCTTCTGTTTTACGAAAAATATAGTTAACGTGTACTGATTTATCACCATTTTAAGTTCCAACGTCTCATCCAGGCAAAGACATTGCCAATTGATTCTTGTAAGTTGTCACATGTAGTTAGCTGATACTTACTTGTCGACAAAATTGCCGTTAAATATGATTCAAAAAGTGCATACCAAATAGCAGATGGCAGCTGATCATGCAATTCAATGAGCAAATCCTTGTGCCAGGCTTTTTCAAAAGCCTGAGCTACGCCTAGGAACACTCTACAGCAGTAATATTTTTCTTCAAGAGCTTTACTTATAACGTTGGTGATGCAATGGTCTTGATCGATTGTCGAATCTTTGTTGCGGAATACAATCTGATAGTCCAGTATAAAATATTTTTCTTCTATAAAGAGACCACTTACGTATGATCGAAAAGTTTCATTATTCATTTCGTTAATTTTGTTGTATTTTGCACATTTTACACAGTTCCATTCGATTTTATTTGTTGGATGCCGTGTATTATGCCATATTTTTTTCGCTTGGCGTTTTTGTTGAACTAGATATCTAGTGAGTATGTAGTCTGGCATTTACCATTGGTAGCTGCTGGAGTTACTAATTTTGTCGCATTAATAATGTCATTATTTATTTATATAACATTTTTTAAACTACATTTTCAATATCGGCTATTATTCTTGTTTTAATTCAAGGAGTTATGTTTTTTTCGAAAGCACTTCTAAATAAGTCCCAATTCATTTTTTTGTTTATCATGGAAGTGTTCTTTTATTTCACTATTACATTGGAACTTAATAAGAGAAGCACAGGTATGTGATCCGGCGTTAGCTCAATTAGACCTTTAACTTCTATATAATTTGATAAAATCCCTTTCATTACATAAAAGGCAATAAGATCAGATAGTTTATTTGGGTCAGTTGCCAGTAGATTGGTTTCCTAGTTGAGATAAACTATGCTTTAATTTTATTTGCAGATTTAAACAAATCACGTCCTTTGGTAGTGATCAATTTCAATCCCCAAAAAGTATGTTTGGCATTATAATCACCTCTGGTAATGAATCTACTACCCAGAGTCCGGAAGAATTCAGTAAACTTGTTGTCATCTACTTTACATCGTGGTAGACAATATATAACAGATACAGTAAGGCCATTGCCTCCGTCATTTACACGGACACTTGTTGCTTGTAAATATTCTTTAGGATGTTTTTCAAGTTCGTGATGTTTGATTGATTCTTTTATTATCACTGCAACCCCTCCATAAACGTGGTTGCTTGTATTACAGGCATCGCCTCACTTCCTGATAATACATATTATATATCCTAAGTAAGGACCTGTAGTACAATAATAGGTAATTCACATCTCGGGTCAAAATAGTGTACTCGAATATTATACCAGAAAACCACATATGTTTAATGTACATTTGCATATTCAGAATATTAATATAACACGGACATCAATATTCGGTTGAACTCATACGCGCACATTTAGCAATAACCGGATACTAGAGACTAATTACGTGGGGTTATCGTTCGACTGTTCAACAACATACTATTAATGAAAAGCACGGGCAAGAATCTGAAATGTTGTTCCTAGAGTGCCAGATACGAAACTTAATTTAATTATTCGGATTTCACTAACACTGTCGTAAGCAGTATAAATTTATGTAGTTCACTTGTGTCGCAATCGATCTACGATAATTTTCGGGATACTCATTTATTTATTTATTTATATATTTATTCGATTTAATACACAATTTAAATAGAAATAAACAGATTAAATTATTTTAGATAAGCTATAATAAAATATTATACATTTCACTGATAGCCAAAATAAATATTTATGAACTGTTTGAACTGAAGTAGGTACCATTTGAAATACCTGGCATATTTCTAAAATGTTTGAGTCCTTAGTTTTAGGCAGGAATTAGTGCTCAACCGACTGTCAGCGCGTACCGTCGGCGCTGACGGTACGTGTTGATCATCGGTCGTGATAAAGCCTTTAGTGCATAGCTGATCGGCAACTATGTCGGTCACATTGGGTATGTTATTTCGTTAGTAGTTAATTTTTTTAAATACTTAAACTTTAACTTTTGGAAAGATGAATCCATACATAGTGAATTCTATGATATGTGCGTATTATTTACGCAAACAATTAAGACAAAATAAAAAAAGACGTAGAAGATACCATGTCCACCCAGTGATTGTAGACCGGCCAATTGAAGATGAATTTTGTACGCTGTTTTCAAAATTACGAAAACACGAGTCAAAATTTTATTTGATTGCTTTTATTTTCGCATCACGGTCTTTGTATACATTACAAGAGAGGTCCCACAATGGTAGATTAAGACGCACCTCAGAAATGACACGTTCGGTATCGATGTTCATTGTAAAATTATAATTAACAATTATAATATAATATAATTATGTAATAAAAATTAAAAAACCTAAAAACTTAAACTTGCGTTCGGGCTCACGGTCGGTCACTCGCATTTACTGGTATGACCCGTCGGTCAACCGACGTACGCGTGACGGACAAGCTCGACCGACGATCCTCGTCAGCGCGACGTAACTGTACGCGAGTATCAATTTTTCAGCGCTGCACTGTATTTGTTCATATGCATTCATGACATATTTACGCTCGACCGACGTCAGCGCTGACCGTCGGTCGAGCACTAATTCCAGTCTTGGACTCAATTCAGCCTTCGGTTAACTCAATTTCCATTAACTAGCAACATGGTTTTCGCCCAGACAGATTTACTGTTACTTGTAATCTCTACTTCTGCAATTACATTCTTGATTATTTTAAAGATGGATCACAAGTTGATGTCATCTATACTGATTTTGTTAAGGCGTTTGATACAGTAAATAATGAGGTTCTCATTTCAATACTTTGTGCTTCAGGATTTGGTGATCCAATCCTATCCTGGTTCAATTTATTGTTATGTAATAGATCACAATGGGTTAATATGTTCAACACAAAATCTTATATATTTTTACCTACCTCTGGCGTACTGCAAAGTGGCCATCTCTCCCCACTTCTATTTTCGCTGTTCGTTAATAGTGCTCGCTCCTCCCTCAAGCATAGATAACTTCTCTGTTTTACTGACGACATGAAGATTTTCCGAAAAATTAACACTGTTGAGGATTGTTTCAAATTGTAAAACGATCTCAATAATTTCTCTGCCTGGGCAGATATTCTCGGTCTCGTTGCACTTTTTCTGAAAAAGAAATCTGACTGGGATGGTACTTTAAGGAGGTCATTTTTTGATTTTTCCTAGCTATTTTTATAGTACATAGGAAAAACCAGGAAAAATTACGAAATGTGTTATGTTTTACATAATATATAATATAAATATTCAATACATACATAACATGTTAGACTTGTATATTATTGATAAAGCAACTGTTTCAACCGAAATCCTCTCAGAATAGTTTTTTGTCAGCAATAGTTAATCTTTGAGTACTGATATAAATTAAATTTCCCAATTTTTCACCTACAACAGCGGCCCACCCATCGTGCGACGTATGTCCGTCTTTATGTATATTTTATTTTCATTTTTCTTATCCTCGTGATATCATTCAACAATTTTCTCACATAGCGTGATTAATATGTACAATTAGTTATGAAATAGCAGGTTTAGGTTAAGGAGAGGTAAGTCGCCATCCCCCACTTTCTCACATAATAACACAAAATAATTCAACAAACAAATCACAATAAGGTAAATGGGCGTAAACCAGTTCATTATTGAATCGTAAAATTATGTGTGAGAAAACTCTTTATGCATTTATGCGCAAACATTTACCACTATGTGTGCAAACCTACCAAACCGATATTTTCGAGACCATAGACCGTAGTACAAACAGCGTACCTTCAGCAAAGTAGCTCTTAACACTTCCTTTAAAAATGAAACAAAATAATTACTTTAAGGTCGTAGTGTTACATATTAGTTTGTTATATTTACTTGGTGTGTTTAAGATATCGTTACAAAAATCGATTAAAACACTCGATTTATATGAAGATAAGTTATTATTTATTGTTATATATCTATGTAATGCAATTTATATTCTGAAATTAAAAGATAAATTTGGAATTTGAATGATTTACGGTTATATAGGTGACGTATGTCGAAAGGGAAAAGGACCAGAACCAAATTTCGAATGTCGGCGTGCGAATAACTGTGATTCCATAGAAGAAAATTTCAAAAACCAAAATTGTTCAGATATATGTATGTATGATGGACATCAGCCGATATTCTGTTGTCTTCCTAGTATTACGCAAACTACGACACTAAACGGCTCGTTGATTAGAAGTTTAGGCATAGCCAATGATAGTATGTGCAAAAGAATATATCAGTTTTATTATTCAAATAATACATAAACAATGTGAATTTTTTTAAATAGAATGCCGTCAGTATCGAGATCTATTTAAGAAAATGTACGTAAGTAATTTCAACTTTATTTTCTAGTGTGTGATTAGATTAAGTTTAATTGCTGTCGAAAAAGAATAATTGAATTGATTTTTGACAATTTTCGTCAAAATTTGAACTTGAAACACTTATAAAAAAAATACATTACGTTTATTTGAATTTCTTTTAACTACTATAATTACAACTTTGCAAAAACAATGAGTTCTTGATAGAAGCAATTCAAAAATTCAAAAATTCAAAAATTCAAATTTCAAATGGCCAAACTACTAATAACAAAGTAAAAGTGATAGTCATTAACTAATTATTTAAAATCATAATTTTATTATTTAGCACAATAATAAAATTGATGACGAGAAAAATTAAAATTAAATTAATTTAAAGTTTAAACTGATATTAGTTTTAACATAATTAAACACTATAAAACAGATTTTTGAAAGGGAAATTATGAGAAAGGAATTGTTTTAAACGCATAAATCTGCCTGGAATAAAAAATTAATATCTAAATTGTTTACCCTTCGTATAACAGCATAGGTACAATTTATTGTTCCGTTTGCTTTTTAAAATTGCATTATTTTTTCATTAAAAGTCATACAGATCTGAAATTTTGTGACATCTATAAAAGTTTTAAATTAAATTTTGCTGACCAAATTTGAGACGAATATCTTAAACCCTTTTTAAAATAGATAGCCGAGTTGTATTTACGTGTATAAGTCAGTGTAGATAAAATTATGATTATATATTTTGAATGGTAATGATGCAAAAAAGTAACGTCAATTATTTTTTTGAATGATATTTAAGTTTATCAGAATATTATGATATAAATATTATATATTTATCGCAGATAAAGTATATTGAAACTAGACATTTTCATAAAAATATATGAAAGTATAATTACTGTAGATACCTACATACCACCGGTTAACGTTGTAAAATTATGCTATCAGATGAAGGTTAAAAAACAAATTTTTTTAAGAACCTTGTATAAATGACGCGGTATAAACAATGTAATTAATGATATATATAATATATTTAATGATATTATAGAGATGTGATAGATATTCAGAATTCACGTGTTTAACTGGTGAATGTATCCCAAGAAGCACTGTGTGCAACGGTAATAGTGACTGTCCAGATGGATACGACGAAAATGACACTCTATGCAAGGTATAATATTTAAAATTTAATTTTTTTTAGTCTTTACCGACAGATAATGATTTCAGGCATGTAATTATACCGATAAATTTATCGGTACAAAAAATATTGATTTTAAGAAGACATAATTTCGTGTTTATTTATTTAGACGTGGATTTGTGATGAGCGATACCTTTTCAAATGTGCCAATAATAATAAATGCATTTTTAAAGAACTAGATAATATAATTATCATATAATTCATATAATTTAATACAGAAAGTCAAATAATTTCCTAGGGAATTACTGTTACTTTTATTTTGATCGGTATATTTTAAATCAAGATAAAATTTAGTTAAAATATTAAATATGTTCATAAAATTACGAGTAGTCTTGTTCTTGGTTATCAATAGATTTATAACCGCGGTTTTATTTTACTTTATCAACATTTGTATAATATCAATGATAATTTTCCCTCCATTTTGATTTTGCTATCTTTCCATCATCAAATTGAGTTACCCATGAAAATAAAAGGCAAATTGTACGATTTTTAAAACTTCTCAGCTGTTTCAAAAGCCAATTCTGGCCACATCAATGTGAAAATTATGGGAATTGATGATTTTTTAAATTGGACTTCTAAACTTTCAGTCTATAAACTTAATAATCAACATATAGGAACACTTTTAAATCAGATTGTCCATATTAAAGCACTCAGAGGCAATTACTATTTATGTTATTCAACAAATTATGATACTTATTCCCTTTTACAAAAATTCTTAAAAAAAGTACATTAAAAAAGGTTTTTCTCCAACCAAAAAAAGCTGGAATTATCACCAATTTGGTTCCACTTGTGCCGATTTATGATATTACAATCGGAAACAATTTTAGTTTGATTTACCGCACTGCATAGAAGAATCAGAGGATTTATACTACAATGTAAAATTAATAATTTTATCGTTTTAATTAATTTTAATATTTTACCAAAGTTTAAATTTTGTTAAATAAGGAACAAAATCCTACAATTGTTTTTAAATTATTTAATTTTGTCTAAAAAGAAAAAAAGGGAACAATCATCTTAATTATTTAATTTGCTTCATAATTTTTGTCCTATTAAGTTAATTACAAGACTGTAAGTTGTTATTATTTATATTTATAATTTTACTATTGTTTAACATTTTAAGTTTAAAGAAAAAAAAAAGAATGCTATTATTTTTAATAATTTTGTTATTATATACTCATTACTCATCAATAAATAAAGATACTTTGAACAAATTGATTAATATAATATTATACTTAATAAATCAGGAAATACAAATTCATATTGAATACCTGTTTAATTATTTTACATAAGAATAATATGTTCAATCAGAAATATTAAAACAGTTTTTTTTTCTGACTACCATAAAAAAACACAGTGAAAAAACCGGTAACTCCCTTTAAATATAGAAAAATAAAAAATTTGGATTTTTTTTTAAATGGATACTTTGGACATTGTTATGTTGAAATTTGTTTAGTAAGTATTACTTTATAAATTTCCCTATATGATAGGACAATTTAAAAGCTGAAACTAAAATAACGTTTTTCCAAAAATGTGTTTTTTGGAGTTACTGTGTTATCTCGTATGACTGCAAATAAGTCTTCTACCTTATATATAATATATACAATATACAGATAAATTAAAAAGATAAACATGTCAAAATCACCAAAATAATGATTACTTTTAAAAATAATCATTATCACCATCAAATATAGAGTTGAAAAAAAAATATACATTAAAATGTATGATAATTTTAGCCATTGATTTGTATAATTAATAATAATAAAAAATAAAAGTAAAAAGATGGCCAATGAATAAAAATCAATTGTGTTGTAATATTATTACATAGACAATAATACAATGTAATATAGCAATTAAGGAAATCCTAAACTATTTTAACTTATAAAATAACATTATAAATACAATTATTTGTTTAAGCTCCAAGCCAACCAAAATATAATTAAATACAAGTTAAATTAAATGTGCTCATTGGTTGCAAAATATCATAAATATTAATGAAGAAATAAGTACAATTTTACTTGAATAAAATAAATAATATAAAAACATAGAATAAATATTATTCTGAACCTTGAGAAAGTAACATACTATCTTCTGGTTTAGAGTGTCTCTTGTACTCTGGTTTGGTCACCATAAACACAACTAATCCACCAAAAACCATAAACAATAAACCTATGAAGTTACCAAACAGTCCTTCATTAGGAAATGTTCTATATTCATCTTTCCTAAAAAAAAAAAATATAAATATAATTACTATTAATGAAAAACATCACTTTTATAAATAACATACAAAGAAAAAATTAATTTTTCACATAATCCCAGAAGTGACGTTGCAATTACTAAAGCAAAGTTGAAAACACCAAAGAAAACATGGTAAGGCATTATAGCTTCTCTATATTGGACAGCTATTCCAGGATACAGGAACGACATAAAACCACCAATAAACTAAAATATAATAATAATTTAATAATTTAATTTGTTTAAAAATCAAGTATTTTCAAACAAATTAATAAAAATAATTAATATTCCATTTACCTGAGACAAAAACATTAAAATAGTTACAACGCCCAACCAACTGTGTAAAGTATATAAATTTGGAATAGGAGGATTATTATACAAATGAGAAGCGAAAGAAGCCCATCCAGCAAGTAGTATCAAAATAATAATACAACCATGAATGATTGCATGTTGATTTTTCAAATCTCGTTTGTTCTTATGGCGAAATGTTCGATAGTGCAAGATAGCTATAATAAATCAATAATAACTAATAATTAATACTCATGTTTACAAACAAAATCATTGACAATTAGGTCAGTCAAGTAAGGTTTTAACAAGGAATTAATTAGTGGAAATCTGGAAATATTTTATTTTGTATATATAGATTTGATATAAGAAGACTATATTTTTTTTCAATCTCCTAGGTCGATGTTGGCCATTAACTTAAAAAGACAACTAAAAAATCAAAGTTTCTTTGTTTTATGTGAATTAGTTCTATTGAAATTTGTATTCTAATCTCAAATATAACATGCTAAATAAGTATAAATAAGTCACACAGTCGAAAGTTAATTGTTATTATATCAAATTAAATAATGATCAACATGTAAAATGACTAATGCCAATGGCATCCCCAGCCATCGACATTAAATTTAAAAAATATACATAATGACAATCATAGAGAGAGTTAACTTAGTGGCTTACAGTGGGATAGTTTTACGATAATCACCAACAATAATATTACCCGAGAATGAGCAATGGGCAGATAGGCGTACTAGGAAGCCGGGAATTTCCTGGTCGGCCCTTTGATCTTGATAATGATGGGTACGATTGAATGAAGACTGGAAGTTATGTAGACCATATATAATGCTAATGCCAATAAGCAAAAAAAAAAACTAAGTATTTTTAAAATTTTCCGGTAAGCCAAAATCTGCCTATCTCCATATGGAATGAGCATTATAATTACTAGTAATCATATTTTGTATTTCTATATCACGAACAATTATTAATATATGATACAATAAAATGTATACTATGTATTTGAATTAAAGATTATTAATTTCAACTAGTGATGATTAAAAAGTTTAAATTCAAAATCTATTATTAACTTTGATACTTAGCCAAAATTAATAAATTTAATGCCTAATTAAAAGGTCGAAAAATTTAGCAACGTAATTTTTCATTGTAAGTTTGACATATTATGAAAAACTGAGAAAAACTAAAAAAGTTCATAAACTTTTTAAACATTTTTTTTTTTGGAAAACCCCAATTATGGACATACATTATTAACCAAGGTATTTAATTGATTTATTAATTCAGGACTTATATTTTTAAAGAATTAATGTGCACTATATTTCAGACTAATATTTCAATAAAACTCATTTTTGAGCAATGAAAAAAAAAGAAAACACTCCAATATTGATGGCAGCCAACACTCACTTCAAAAGTGGGGAAGATATAGTCTCCTATATTAGATCTACACTTAAAGAATTAAAACAATATCCAACTATCCACTAAATAATCCTTTTTTGGGTCACTTTTTGGACAAGCTTACAAGTAAAATAAATCAAATCTATAAATATTAGGTTTTTTTTAAATTAAAACTATCATACAAATAAAACAAACATTTGATATTTTCTAAGATAAGCCCATTTACTCATTGAATACTACTAACTAGATAATTCCTATGATTATCTATACAAAAATTAAACATAATACACATAGATGACATATTATTAATCACAGTATTATTATAATTAAAGAGCAGATTTCAATGCAAATTGCATTTATTTCTGAATGCCCTAAAAAAAATACATACCAAGCACAAAATTTGTGTCATGTATCAAATAATTCAAAAATGAAACTTTTATTGTGCATTTTTTTGCACTTTTATAAGTTTTTTTAATTTTGTAGAACATTTTTTAACAAGTGCATTTTTAAATTTTTAAGACATTTTTATTTTATTTTTACATATTCATAGTGTTACCAGTAAATTTGATTCCCTAACCAGCTCTTTGATTTCCAGCTAAAGGGAAAAAAATCATATTTATATTTTTAAAGTGTATTATGGTTTTACTGATTGTACCAGATATATATGATGGTGGTTGCAATATAAATAACGATAAACTATTTATCCAAGTCATAATGATATCGTATTGCACTAGGTATTTACACTGTTGTGTTAAGTGTTTAGTATTATTATAATTTCCAGAGTAGAAATAGAAGAAGAAGAATATACATCAATTATTATATAAAAATATTTAAAAAATTGAGTACAATTTTATTAAGGCATTTATAACCCTTTTTTTATAAGTGCATTAAATTGTATTTTTTTATTTCATTTTTCTTGTTTTTTAGACATTAAAATCTGCTCCATAATTATTGTTATTATTCTTTTTTTTTTTTTTTTTTGTAATAAATATATTTCTATCAAGAAGAAAACTTAACTAGATATTTAAAATATTCAATAATGAATAAAAAACCAGTTTTTTCAACATAATATTTAACAGTTTACAATGTCCTGACTTTTAGTTTAGTATAAATAAATAATACTAACTAAATAAAGAAAATTGATATCTATTTATATTTATTTAATAAAAAAATAATTTATATGCACATAATTCACTTAATTGTCAGTTGCTATTTTAAAAAATGAAATTAATGTTTATAATGTAAAAGATACAAAGATAAATAAAAATATACATTTTGCAACTCACATATTTAAATTTGTTAATATTTAAAAATAAAACAGTTAAGTATTTAAGGAGAAAATGTATTAAGAGCTATCACTTTTCCCAAGAAATTATCTATAAAAGACAATAGGTAATTGAATTTTATTTTATAAATTAGTTTCAATTAATTTGAAAAATCTGGAAAAAAATAAGAAAACATTGAGATTATTTTTCTGTTATGTGTAACCTAGTAATTTAGATTAATTTGAAATTAAAATTATTACCGTGAATTATATTTATTTATTTTTGGAAATATTATTTATTAAATTCATTTTTATTAAGACGAAATGAAAAAGGTAAATGAAGCCAGCAAATTCTTCAGTGTATAACTAAAGAGGACTCTTATCCAAAACACAAAATCTTTGATTCTAATGAACTTCCCCCAAATAGCATAATTTTCTAAATCTATACATCTCTTAAAAATAATACAGCTTTTTGAAACACAAATTGTATATTAAACATTTAAATTAGTATTAGCGAATAAACAAGCTTTGATATGCTAATATAATATTGGTTGGTTATCATTAGAACACGGAATTATATGCACTAGAAACTTATAAATACAACTTACAAATTAATTTATGCACTTACTTTCATTCAAATATGCAAAATAATATATTCATGAGTTTAATTTTTTTTAGTTTAAAAATGTATAAAAACCCAACCATCATTGATTACAGGTATAAATTTAAAAAACTTTATGTATCCCACCTTCCCAATTATCACCTACAACAGAAGCTACACCCGTCTTCAGTATCAACTCTTGAATATATAAATTAAAAGTTTAACAGTGTGTAACTTACATTTTCAAAAAATCATTATATTTACATAATATGTATAATATGTTGATATTTATGTAACAGTAAAAAAACATCTGAATGCTGAAATATATTCCATCATAAGGTAGTTTAGTATTTAACGATCTACTTAATTAAAAGTAATAAATGTGATCTATTTTTCATTAAGAAACTTTAATATAATGAATAATTGACTACCTACCTATTTATTTTTAATAAATTGTGCTTTTCATGATATAGATGTATACTTCACGAAAAGATCAATTACCTAAATAGACACGACATAACACTCCAAATTAATGTTCATATCACTCTTATTTCTATCTAATAATCTCATTTTCATTCTTCATCTTACATTTTTTCCATTCGCATTCATTGGTAAAACTCTGACCGCCTCTGACTCATGTTTTCTCATCACATGTCCAAACCACCCAAATCTATTCTTTTCAATATTTCTGATATATAAAATAATTTAATATTTTATAAAGTTATTCAATATCAAACATATACTTAACAAAAAAAAAATAGTTTTATCAGTTTAAAAAAAAAAAAATAGTTTTATCAGTTTTAAAAAAAAAAATGTATTTTAATTAATACTTACAATTTGCAAATAAATAAACAAAACCAATTGTCATTAACAGTGGGTGCCAATTAAATATTATTTTTGATTCAGAAAAACCAACTCCACCGCGAAAAACAAAAATCCAAAAACCCACAGCAAATATCAATAGTAATCCAATTATCTGAAAATATAAATTAATCAGAAAAAAAAACTTAATAATTTTAAATCAGTTTTTTTTAAATACCTGAAATACTATATACAATGAGAAATATGAAAAATGTTTGTCATCACTTTGGGATTGTACATTGTTTTGACTAAGTCCATTATTTAAAGCCATATTATTTGATGTTGACACTGTTTCAATTTTGCTATTCTCCAATTCTGATGTAACTGTAAAATAAATAACACATTTAACACATGTTCAGTATTATCATTAACAAATGAAATTTAAAAAATCTAGCTTACTACTAATACAAAAATAAAATGAAATAATTCGGGAGAAAATTAACGCCCCAGAAAAATTAATACTTCGAGCAAATGCCAAACGTCAGCACACTGGCAACAGGCAACCAAGCTGTCATGGTAACGACAGCGTAGACATAGTGTGGGGAAGACGTTAAACGAATTTAGATTGGTCAAAAGATCACGAGTGGACGAGAAGGGATGAGAAATACCAGCAAGACCAATTATCTCAACGATGAATGATAAGACATACCACGAATCCACGATAAATCGTGGATATTTCTTTATTATCAATATAAAAGACGAAAGCGTATTATTATTTATTTCATTCATATCAACCAAATTAAAATTAAATTATTCAGAAATGACAATATATTATTATTATACACTTACTTTTTAATCGTTTCCTAGTCATTTTATTTTCTAAGTTAATATCGTTTGATCAACCAACTGTTTAACTAAAATAATTGTAGTATTTCAACATTGGCCAATGATTATCATCGAATTAAAAAAAAAAAATACGAACGAGTCTAATTTATTTCGATAGGTAAACTTTTTGAATATTATTAACTAGGTACCTATATGTTGCTACTCGCGCATAATGATTTAATGCCAGAGTTATAATACAAATTAACATACATTTTAATCATTAATTTATAATCAACGATACCCAGTTGATAACCGTAATACACATTGTTGTATAAGAAAATATTATGTAATATGTTTATTTTTAATAATATTTTGTTAGTATTTATCGACAGCTCAACTCAATTCAAGGTACGAATAAACTGAACAGTCAGAATAAAGACATGTGAGCATAATATAACGACAAGCGTGAGAGTATGTACGTGACGGTGACGTGTTAATACAGATTAATAAATACGTTAAAAAAGAAGACCAACTACATTTGACAAATTAATTTATCATGACCAGTCAAAAGTTACATATTAACTACTGTATAGGTACCTACTTAATAATATAATGATTAATTGCAACGAAGTAAAAAATAAACCATCCACTCGTTTTATATAAGAGTGTTTACAATAATAAAATGATATAGGTATAATGATAATATTTCACTAAATTTATTGTAGATAGGTACTTAATATATATATATATATGTAAGTAATATCCATACCCATGTTTAATTATGTGATTTCCAACACGGGTGACACGATAAATTGAAAAATGTCAACGCATTTAGCACGCAATAAATAATATTTTTTATTTACTTATTTTTGAATCGTAACTGTGTGTGAATTAGATATACAATAAATGTTAACTTGGCGTTGTAACAAGTCCCGACCTCAAGTCTTACCTAAATCAAAGTCTCAATACTAAGAACATTCATCAATTTGTACTGTTTGAAGTACAACATTTTAATATAAAAGTTAAAACAATATACTTACTATAGCCGCTTTGGAAATTATAATAGGCAGGTAATAAATAACTAAGTACATAAATTATTGTTGTAACCGTTATTAATAATATGTACTTAATATAGTTTTGAACTAGTATAGTTTCACTGAATAATTGCAATAATATGTATCGCAATTTCAAACTTTGTAAATGCGTATCTATAATATAATATCTATAATCAACTGTATAGATAGGTCTCTCATCTCTTATCTGTAACCAATATTAACTCGATTTGTAAGCAATAACAATTTCCGTTAATTAAGCAATATTATTAATACTTATAAATTTGAATCAATTAATGTATGCTTAATATGTTACTATATTTAGACATTCTAATATAATATAAAATATTAACTTTGATAATTACTCACCTATTGAATATTCCGATGCAAGTATCATTTAATTAATCATTCAAAATTTGAAAGGTTAGATACAAGATTCATTAATAAATTAATTGTGTAAACTCAGTTTTTAATGTTCTCTAGTAAATAGCTACCTAGTATCTAATTAATAGGTGTAGTTAATATAATTTGCAGTTTTATTTTCAACCACATCAACGATAATTCAATTTACGGATTTGTAGGTAGGTATATCAAATGATTTTAAATTTAATATACGTACTTATATTATTAGGTGAATCATACATGGGAGTATGGAATTAAATAGCTTAGATAAAATCCAAAACCGTATCAAATGTTATTTGTCATGTAGTCATATCTATTAAATATTCTGTTTTACAGATAACACTTTAATATCTATCCGTCAATACCTTCATTGATTATAAATAGTAATTATTTTTATGCTGGGTAACTTAATTATTTTTCACACTTGAACGTAACACCACTGGTTCTTTCTCCGTTATGTACTTATGTTGGCTTTAATTTTATTGATACACATATTAAAGTGGGTTGTATAAAAATCTGTCTTTACATATATATGTAAATTTTTTTTTAAATGATTCAAATAATTGTGATAATAATAATAATTATTCAATGCATATCCGTTTTGTTATTTTTACCTTTTTTTTGTGTAACAATATAAATCAGTTTGGCTATAGACCAAATTTTATGTATTTTATTTTTGTTAAAAAATAAATGTTTGAAATATTTGAGTTTAAACAATTAAACTTTCGAATCTTATACGTATGGGTGATATGTGTTTGTTTGAGAGATCAATTTGCTTGATTATAGACTAATATTATTTTATTTTAAAATATTTAACTGATTAATGATTATTCTAAAAATCTGAAATATATTTACTAGCATTCTAAAATTTCAGAAAACTGATGAAAACCATTATTGATTCTGCTGCTGTGATGTGTGAATCTAGGTGTGAACCATTAGTATCAAAATTGTAAACCAAATTGGGTGTTGCTTGAACATTCGGTATTATTTACAGATATTTCTTCTTCAGGTGCCTATCCAATTCCGAATGTTAGCGACCATTCCAGCAATGCTCTCTCTGCTGAAATAGTAATGCTCTCTCTGTCGGTTGCGACGCAAAACAACTCTGATGTGCTATTTCTAAACCATATCCTTAGATTCTGAAGCCAAGATATTCTTCTTTCGTCAGGTTCTCTTTTTAAATATTTTTCCTTGTAAAATGGATTGAAGTATAAAATACCTACTGGCTACTCTCATTCCGCATTATGTATCATAGGTATTGAAGTTTTTTTTTATCTCAATTGTTCATTAAGTGTTGATGAATTTATTATCGATGTGATAAACTCCATTACCGAGTCCAAAATATATCAGGGATAGATCAAATCCGCTGATTGAGTTTGATGATGTAGATTTCAAACGACTCAGATACTAATCTAATCATAATCGCTAATAAAGTAATAACTCGTTTAATTTTTTTTGGCAAAAAGATTGCCACGGTTTAATTACTTATTATTGATCAATGTTCAAGTCTCGGTTATCTACTCTATGAAGATAACCGTTGTTCAGGGTTATCAAATATAAATGGTTTAATTTATCCGATAACACGATGTAGAGTAGAATATCTTGTCCGGTATCCATTATATTTAATCAACTGATTCATAACAAATATTTTTGCGCAACTCTATTACATGTTACAGAGCCATTATAATTTACAGTTGCCTGGCGTCTGTAATATATAGGAGTCTAAAAAATAATTGTACAGAACGTTTGTGCAACCCGGCCAGTGGTCAGCCTGCTTGCTATCTATGCAGGTTGTCATTTTGATTGCTGAGAATGTGATATGCCTCGAAAACATATGTTTTCTGATAAATGATAACGTTTATTTATTTTTAAGAAAGCATAGTTAATACTTTAATAATATGATTTAGGGTGTAACTTAATCCTTTCTGAATAACCTATGCTAGAAAATACAGTACATTAATTTCTACAGAAAGTATAATATGAAGCATATAAAAAATAAATACACATAATTGAAGTCTGTGATTACTGATTATAATATACAATATTATAGGTTAATATTCTCTTATCATTATTTTATCCACGGTATAATATGGTTACTTAATATTTGCAATATATGCAATCAGAATATCAGATGTATTTTGAGATAATAGATCAAAGAAAGGTCAGTCTTCATTTTCGACTTTTTCTCTCACTTCTGTCTTCACAGTGGTGAATAATTTTAATAAAATCACTTTAAAGTATTAAGCATCCATAATGATCCGTAACTTGAAATTAAGTGATAACATCGCTAAAGGATGTACCAAAGTTGTGACGACCACATACACCAAGTCACCGCTCGCAGTAAAATCATCCAAGAAAACTTTACCACCAAGGCCAATTTACCTGACCAACTTCACAATGCAAAGTAATCTTTTGTCAAAAAAATCATTAACATCAGTTACTGCAAACCAAGTTCGTATGATTCATACTGATTTTAAAGTCCCAGATTATACTGAATACCGTCGTGACTCTGTGAAAGACCCTAGGTCTTCTAGTGCTGATTCATATAAGACTCGTAATGGCTTTACTTACATGGTTCTTGGAACCGCCGCAACTGGCGCAGTGTTTTGCGCTAAGGCAATTGTTCATAAATTTGTCTTATCAATGGCTCCAGCAGCTGATGTTTTGGCTTTAGCGTCTGTAGAAGTTAATCTTGCTGAAATACCTGAGGGAAAAAATGCAACTATTAAGTGGAGAGGAAAGCCACTCTTTGTAAGACATCGTACAGCGGCGGAAATTCAAGCTGAGCAAAGTACATCATTGGCTGAACTTAGAGACCCGGAAGATGACTCAGTAAGAACTCAAAAGCCTGAATGGTTGGTAATCATTGGAGTATGCACTCATTTAGGCTGTGTACCAATTGCTAATGCAGGAGACTGGGGTGGTTATTACTGTCCATGCCATGGATCCCATTATGATGCAGCTGGCAGAATTCGCAAAGGGCCTGCACCATCAAATATGGAAATACCTCCTTACATATTCGTAGATGAAAAAACACTAATTGTTGGTTAATGTGTCAAAGTTTATGCACTTAGATTTACATAATTACATGTATGTTAATATTTTTTTTTTTTTTAATATACTATTTAAAAATTTTTTTTTGTTTTTAAATATCTTAAATTTACATTGAAATATTTAATTTGTATTTATGATGAAATATTTCATGCAACTACACACAGCTGATTATTATTTCAAGTAAAACATTGTATAACTTATCAAGTTTATAAACTAAAATACATTATAAATTAGGTAGCAAATTATTCGGTATTGAATATATTTAATCTATATTATTAGTATGACAAGTATTTACTACTAATTTAAGATTCTCTTAATTAATAGTTATAAATGATAATTGAAAATATATTGAAAATTATAACATATTACTTTTAGAGTTTTAAACAAAAAATATTAATGCAAATTATACATGGTATTTTAAATTTTATATTATAAATAGAATCATAATCTTTATTACGAAAATAATAAAATAGGTATTCCAATTTACAATTGATAATATATGATGAGAGTGATGCACCATTTGTAATATACATACATATTTTGCTGTGTCTATACGCCCAATGAAGGTCGGTATCATAATAAATGTCCGACTATGGGTGGATATATATTTATCAATTTATAATGGTACTAAATGCATTTAATTTTATAATCATATATGGGATTTACCCTTTACATTTAAGTAAATTAATTTAATTGAATGCAATATAAGTCAAAATTGGTCTAAGAACAATAAAATTAATATCAATAACATTTATGAATTACAAGTTATGACAATAAACTATGTGAATAATAAAAATCTATAACTATGTACAGGAAAAAATAGTAATTAAGAGTACAAATCTAAGAAGATAGGGTCAATATTGGTATATGTCATTAGGCATCTAAGCAATTTGTTTAGTTGATAGAATCCAGTGGCTCTAGGAATGTGGAAAATTGCATTGGAACGTGTTAAACGAGAAGGAATTTTAAAATTTACAGAAAATAGTAGGGTAGGAGAATTGTTTAGGTTAAACAAGATATCCTGGAAGAACTTTGCGCATACCATACGCCAACATTCAGCAGATGTCCAAGTGATTCAGCAACAGGAGAATTATCATGGGATGCGTGTGAAATACCTAATGAGAAACCAACAAATTTCAAAAACACGTTGCACATGCTCAAATTAGCTTGACCAACTAGCTGTAGGATTCCAGATAACAGATCCATATTCTAAGATGGGATGAACTAGTGAGCAATTTAAGGATTTGTGTGGACGTAAAAGTTTAAGATCTTTAGAAAACCGCATAATGAAACCTAAAATTTTAAATGGTTTACAGGTCTAAAGAACTTTGATCGTTAGAATAAAATCTTTTTGGCGGTTTAAAAAAAAATCTGTACTATAATTAAAAATAAATGTTTACTTTTTGTTTTTAAACCTTATACTGATGGAATAAATTGTTTCTCTTCTTCAAAAAAACAATTTATACTGACATATAAAGTTGAATTTATAAATTCTATGTTACAGTCTATGCATATTATATTTCTTGAGTATTTTATATTTTACCAACACGGTTTACTATTTGTTTAAAATGCTTTTTATTATATTGTATTTATTTTTTCCAAAATATGGTTTTCAATAATTATTTGAAAAATTGTAGACAAATGCTTAGTGAGCATTAATGTTTAGCCAAAATGAATACAGTCTTTTTTTCGTATTCGTTATACCAATATGGTTATTATCAAGATTCAATGTTATTAATATCTTTATATTTGCTACCAGTTCTTCTATACATAATTTACTATACACCCGATCTATAATGTAAATCACACTATTTTCAATTTCTATTTTCATAATCCTAATCTTCTATTCAAATATAGGTATATATAGCATGTATATTGTATATACATATTATACAGTAATCATTATTATTTTATAATTATTTTGATAACACATGTATACAAAAATTATTTCCTTGATACTTTTTTTCTCAAAGTAGTAAAATTTGTCTTGTCTTGTTCTTTAAAAAAAAATCTCAATGTAAAGAATTCTCAATCAACAGTTTTTTAAGACATGGCTTAAAATTGTATCCAGTAGCACACACTATGTGCAGTACTTATTTTAGGCTTTTATACATTTTTATTTGATAAATAAAAAATATTGATTATTGAAAATAATGAAAATTACTAATTAGCATGTATTCAATTAAAATCCTTATAACTAAAGATAATACCGACTACCGTCTGGGCAGAGCCAATAATGACATTCTTTATTTTTGTCTTGTCTGTCTAAATTCAACCCTCATTGAGAAGTTTTATATTGGTTTAAAGAAAAAAATAGGAATGCTAAGATACAGCTATATGCTGTTAAGCAAAAATGGTTTCAAGGGGTTATCTCTGAAGCTGAAACCTCAAAAAGTATTTCTTTTGCTGAGAATAATAGTACTAAAGTTTATTTTTAACTAAATTTAAATAATTGTTTTAACTGTTGTTTCCAGTAAAGTAGGTATTTATTATTATTTAATAATATAATAAGTATATTAACCCAAGCTATTTAGTTTTTAATTTTAAAATATCTAGTGATACATTAAGGACTTTTATAGAAAATTGTCTTAGATTGTGTTTATTTTAACTAATTATTAATAAATACCAAAAACAATTTATGTGGCATGTGTACTATTAGGTTATTATTTGTTCATTATTTAAAATATTTTGGTGAGTGAAATTGAGTGTGCAGTAGTAAAATACTCTAATTTTAGGCCTTAATTTAAGAATAGTTGGTTTATTTAATTGCATGCCAATCCATTTCTGACTGACCTAATAACAAATTATTAATTAACAGTATTTACTATTTTGTACACACATTGGCAGTAGCGCATTTAGGGGTGGGGGCGAATGACCACAGTGGCAAAATTTTAACTGATTTAGAGGCGGCAATTTTGTTGAGTACATTCATTTTTGTTTTTATCACAAAATGTATAACACTTAATAGCATCATTGATTAAGTTATCAGTTAGAACGCTGGAACACAGATTAAATTCTTTGCTATGTGGTCTTAATTTTTGTACCTCTACTACAAGCACAGGAAAAGTTCAGGTTATCCTCCACAAAACAATTTTTTAACGGAAAAAAAAGTCAAATGTTTGTAACAGATTTCTTTAATTGTATTTCATAGATTGATTAATCTATGATTTTTTTTTTTTATTTATAGGTAATTATTCTAAGCGTTGTTGTATAAATGTAATAAATATAAATTGTATAAATGTAGCACTATGAGTGCTTTTATGTCGAGAACGGTCGCCTTTTATATAAACTTTTCTACACTTTTCGACCCCAAATAATAAGTAATATGTGATAACAGATTATCGTATCAAATGATTTTGAGTTGAATGTAATATGAGTGAAACGACTGATAACGTATACAATTTACCTATGTCATTATTTGGTAAGGTTTTTTTTTTTTGAATGTAAAACACTTTGAAATAATTGTTAATTGTTAAACCCTAGGATATATATTTTAAAATGTTAGTCCAAACAAGCAAGGGACACATTTATCAGTAATTGAGGGTGGGGAAGGAAGGTTTGAAGTAAAGATTAGTGGGTGAAATATTTTGCAGGGGAGGGGGTAGCAATGAAATAGTTCCGCCCCGGGGTGCATATGTTCTAAATGCGCTATTACATATTGATCAAATAAATAGGTAGGTAGGCACTTATGAAATATATACATATATATTTTAAAATGTCCACACAGAAGAAAATGTAATATTACTATCAAAATTATTATCAACATCTCTATACTGATCAGGTTTATTATTATTCATGGAAATAATACATAAAATATAAATGTATAGAACTTTGATCTTTATTCCTGAGGTAACAAATCACGTTTTTTTTTAAAAAAAAACATCCACGCATTACTTCATTTTGAATATGTCGACGCAAATAACTTATAGTTGATTAATTTTTGTTGTAAAGACTAAAAAGCCCAATTCTTAATTTAAAAATAACTGAATGTTTATAGATATTATGATAAAATTGAATAGAAGCCTAATCTTTATTTCAAATTAATAACGTTTATACAGTAGATAGCATACTACACCCAAAATGTATTTCATTTACATTCAGTCATTGCCGCAGCTCCTCGCTTTTAATTCATTCCTAAAATGCTTCAGCGGCAGCGTAGTAGACAGTGAGTGTTTACATTGCCCTGCTAATATACGCAGCTTATATGTGCCGGTTAGGTTGCTGCTCGCGCTGCTCAATTTACCGCTCTTGACGGAAGCGTTGAGCAGCGACAATGCGAGGAGCGTGGTTAGCGCCAGTGACGTGTTCACATACTCGCGCTGCTCACTTTCATGCTTACTTCTCTGCTTATTGCCACGGAAGTGGGCTGAATGTAAACGAGACATAATTAAAGTATTATAATAAAGTAAGTATAATAATAAAGTATTTTAGTCTTGTCTGCATGTATTATCGATAATGGATATTAATAGATTTCTATACATCTGTGTATACGTGTCTGTGATTGAACCACCAAACGTGTGGTAGATAGCATTTTAAATTGGTGTTACAATGATGTACACACACTTTTTTTGATACCAGCAGTTTTGCTCCGATTTACAATGATCTAATAAATGTTTACGTTGTTCTTACGTTTTTTTCCAACTGTACAGAAAACTACCTATCAGAAAAATCAAAACGTATTCATCTCAATACACTAACTGCCTGGAATTTGCTTTCTGAAAAAATATTACACATTGATTCGCGATTTATGACTGTTAACAAACAGCAAAAAAAAAATACATAGCAAAACCAATGAAAAATAACTTAGATAATATAGTTAATAGTTATGGCCCAAAACAAATAGGCACCAACGTCATTTTTTATAACAATTATGCGTTATCGCAACATGAATGCATTATACGTGACATTTTTGTGTAATAATATTATTTATGATTTACTATAATAATTATTTATCCAGTTTGTTACTCGTACTGTTTGTCCTAAATTGCTTTATATTTTACAATAGCTAATAAGTAGATAGGTTAGTGGTGTCAATTCGTTTAAATTCCTGATGGTGTAGTAAAATATTTAATTTTTTGACCCACCCAATATTTCAATTACTTTGAAAAATCCCTGTCTAATAATTAATAAACAAATAATTTTCACATCTAACGGTTTTACATTTTTTACAAAAATCAACAATGAAAATATTGAATTATTTGAACAGCAAAAACTTTATTCGTTATATTAAATGAGTACTTACCTATTATATTTAATATGTGAGTGTAGACAGTGGACGAAGCAGTATGCCATTGCATCAAATTAACGTAATTTTGCTTGACGTACCTATTTCGTTGATTCCTATGATTTCAGTTTAAGAATTAGAATTGTCCGTGGACTTAAATATATTTATAGGTTGCCAAAATTTTTTCGTTCTCGCATGTAAAAACAATGATCGCGCCTCCCATAAATAAATAAATTATAAATTAGTATTATTTAAGTATTCAAACATTATATTTATGACAAAATAAATCAACAATAAATATTATTTAATTTCAATTTAAAATATTTTTGTATTACGAAGAAGAAAACAATGACTATTATAGTAGGTATTTAATTTTAATGCGAACAATGTGCTTGTTTTTCGTTTAAAAAAAAAAAGTGTATTTTATACCTCATAAATAAAATAGAATATGTAAAATATGTTGTGTATAATTTTCAACATTAAAAAAATTTTCGGGGTGGGTGAACCCCTACTCCCCCTATATACGTACCTCACACACGGTATTATACCTCAGTCATTCATATTTTAGATTCTGAGAGGATCGATGAATGTATTGCTTTACAATGTTTTTTTATTTTTATTTTTATAAACAACTTTTCTATTAGACATTTTGCTTCGAAGTGTAGCACTTTTCTAAAAAGAAATTGGACTGAGGTGGTACTTTCCCAGAAGTTTTCATAATAAATGGGAAAATACACGCAAAGATTTGTTGGCAATTTCAGAGTATTCATTTTAAATGTTATTCCAAAATCCTAAAAGTGACAACGAAGAATTAGATGAAATGTCGATTAATAATTGTTCTTCCTCTGTGGTGTTGATATTGATTTTTCAGTAAATAGGTTGTTAATCAAATTTCGTTGTCTGATTTCTTCTAAAAAATAATTCAAGAAATTACTTGTAAGTATAAGGGGTCATCAGATGATCAAAAATTATTGTTATTGAATTCGTTGGTAATTCAAGAATCAAGATTATTATCTTCAAGAAAATGTTTTAAAAGTGGAAAACAACCGTTTTCTTCTGTCAGTTTTCTTTGACATAGATCTATTTTTTTAATGAAAGCATCCACTTTATCATATAACTTCAGAATATGAGTTTCTAATTTACCTTGTAAAGATGTATTGAACAAATTAGGTTTTTCAAAAATGTCACATTTTTTAATATACCAATTTGATTACAAAATCACGTTTCAACGAAATTATCGCTGATTTAAAAATAACAATATTAACTTTGCATTTCCCTTGTAAAATACTTGTGCCTCACAGTTTGGGAACCACGCTGCATTACACGATTTCCAGTTTTCCACGAGACTATTATACTTAGTTACTTACATGTGGGTGGTTTTATAATTTTAACGTTTAATATCTTAAGGTTTTCAAAATTATCTGACTGATAAGCTTTAAATAGATACCTACCAATATATTACACGTACTAATACATAATATTACTGTAATCATACAATGCACCATAATACCACATCACGGTTAAAAAACCGCTAGTAATCGCTAAATTAATTAATTTAATAGTAGACTAGGTACTTAATGTAGTGGCTAATGGGTAATAGTCCGAAAAGTAGATAAAATACCTATTATTTAAAGTACCTATACAGAGTGATTTCTTTTTATCACTAACCAGACATATTCTCGGAAAATTTGAATTCTGTTTTTTTTTTTTTATCACTGTGTAGACGTTTTAGTCTTATTTTAAAACCGTTTTTAATTTTTACCCTTAATTCCATAAAGGTACCTTAAATGAGGATATAAACTTTTGTTTTTCAAATAAAAATACCCCCCCACCTTTTTTTTGAACACAGATTCGAAGAGAATATTTTCCTAAAACGTTTATTAATTAGTTATTTATAGAAGATGAGTTATAACCGTTTAAAGTTTAAACTGGAGAATTAAGGAAGAGTTATGAATTTATCATTTCAAAATAAATGTACAATTTAATCGTTTATAAATGATTATAAAAAAAAAAATAAAAACTAAATCAAATTCACATAAAATCCTTCGAGAAAAACGGTGGTTTATGATGAAAATAATCACTCTGTAGTATGTACACTTCAAATATTTTTTAATATCGCTGTTACGTGGTGTATATGTAGGTACGATTAAAAAAATTCATGTTGCAATCGTTAATCTACTACGACCGGCACGTGACGAGCAGTGACAAAGTGCCAAAAGACGCAACAGACCCCCCGGCGTTTTCATGCTCACCGAGAATACGACTTGACGAATTAACTCCTTCACGCGTTCATTGGACACTCCGAACAGGAAATCAGGAACAGCTGTAAGGGCCGAAGGTTGTTTGTTATCGATTTCGCTCGCGCGGATACGTCGTCGCCCGTGGCCATAATAGTTTCTGGGAATTTATTTGTATCGGTGGAGCGAAACTGTTGTTGAAGTAGTTGTATACCGGATAATCAAAATGTGTTAAACTGTTATCTACTCAGAGACGAAAATGTGTCACTGAAACCATTTTTTATAATATTAATCTTTATTTTTTTATGTATAGTACTATCGGTCCTAACGAACAAACAACTGCAGATAATGTATTTTTGTTAATGGAAAACTGATAATTTTTTATTACTGATAAGTTATAATGGTAGAATTATATTACTTTGCCGCGTAGAATTGTTCCCGTAGCTTAGTTTATATAATTTTGCCGTTGACAGCTCTCTACAACCGAACAACATGATATAATAATATTTACTACTTACTAACTAATTATCTACTTCTATTGAAATTTATATTAAATTATATATTTATATTTTTATTATAGTTATTTTTATTGTTTATTAATCAATTATTATTATGTCTACCTAATACTTTATTTTATTTTCATTGCATTCTCTCTTAATTAAAACAAAATTATGCATTATACATACCTAATATTACTATATTATAAAATTAAAATAAACTAAATACAATTAAGTGTCGACGCAAATTAAGATTTTTAAAGACCTAAAGTGATATTGAACAGCGACAACTAAGCAACAACACCCATAATTACATCTATATTTATACTCGTTCATGGTATGTACACTATTTTTTAATTTAATAAAGAATTTAACCTAACTAACATATTCTAATAGATTAAGAAACATGTTTTCAATCTGTTAATAATCTATTAATTATGTATCTGTATGTATTCATAATGTATATTATGTATCTGTGCGTATTAGATTTATGTATGTATATATATATATATATATATATATATAGATACATATTATGTATTAATTATTATAAAGAATAATAACTTGTACAACAGGTTTGATTGTATAATTGGATAATAATTTATTAGAAAAAGCATTACTTAAATTACCTATCTACTAGTTGATTGTTTTAAAAACTTATTGCCAAACTAGGTAGGTAGTTAAGTAGGTACTTATTATTCGTTCAGTATTTAGTTAAAAAGTTATTTGTATTATAATTTTTCAGTGAACTTGATTAATTAACAAACTATAAAAAAATATTAAGTACCAAATAATTTAGTTTTATATTTATTTTTCAAAAATTCCAGTGTATGAAGCTATAATAATAATAATTTTGTTTTGTTGGTAGGTACTGAATAAATATTTATCCTTATTATATGTTTTGATAATTCATAATTAATGTGTAACAAAGTTGTAAATAACTAACTAATTATCTATCTTAATATAATATAACTTAACGAAGTATATTGTTAGATTATGTACAGTATTTAACTTTTTATTTGTTTACTAACATGTATTTAGTTTTGGAAGCTATGTCACCATAATAATCGTTAATTGTTTATTCTTACTATCTTTTGTACTGTTAATGTTAGGTACTTACTTAGGTACCCACTAATTTATTAACTAAATATTAGTTCAAAGAACTATTTAAGTAACTAATGAATAATAGGTAATAATATAATAAAGTCATACCCAGTCTAATACAATAACTTTAACTATCTAACTAAAATAGCAAAGTTGAATACATTTTTTATTTATACTTACTTAAATTACTTAGTTTTACCAATTATTAATACTTACATAATTTACTTATTTTTACTAAACCTAATCTTACCATATTAAATTTCTAAAATAGGTATTACATAAGTATAGTACGGTAAAATAATATTAATATGTAATTCATTTTTTTAATGTACATTTCCTAAAAAATGTGTTATTTTTAAACTTGTTTTACATTAAAAAAATTTCAAAATATTTGTGATAGTTTATAATAAAGACATATTTCTTACATATTAAAAAAAAAACTTGTAAATATAATATTTGTTCGGGAACTGCCCAGACAATTTTTACCTGATATAATTTTCCATTTTTAGACAGCTTTTTATAAACTCTTAAAACTTTTATATCTTGTAGGAGCTTACTACTTATAGTAGGTAAGGTTTCAAAGAGTAATTGCTAAAAGGACAAAAATGGAAATTCTAATTTGCAAAAAATAATTTAGATGGTTTTATGAATGGAAACCTTTTTTAGTTCTGAAGCATTTTTCAATATATTTTAGATTTTTTCCAATGCATGTGGTGTCATTGAAAATAGCCGAAAAATGCGAAATTCAATAAAAATAAATAACTAAATCAAAAAATGACAATGACAGTCATTAGCAGACTGGAATTTGGATATTATATAATAATTTAGCATTTTTGCTGGGCTAAAATAATTTTATTCACATTAACTAAAAAAACTCAATTAATTTAAATTACTTTAAATAGCTCAACAATGTTCAGAATGTTTTGAAAATGTCATACTTAGAAAAAATTACTATAAGTTTTTTGAGAAAATTTTAGATACCTACACTGTTTTTTTTAAGTGAATTTCAGTAAAAAAAAAAATCAAAAATATATTTATGTAATATAAATATAATAAAAATTAATGTTTCCCATTTCATTTCTGAAAAAAGAAGATATAGTCTAAAAATTAGTTTAAGAATAAAAACTATTTTTTTTTGGATAATTTATGACTAACTATAACATTTACAAACGTTCTGATTTTCTTTGTTTTCTGAGGCGCCTAGAATAATTAGAATCAATAGTATATATAAATATAGTAGTATTTTATTAACTAAAAACAGTTTAAATAATGAATACCACTGAAAACACAAGATACATAGTATTTTAAACATCCTAGTTTGATAAAATAATTTCTATTTTATTATTTTATGTTTTATTTCATTATACTGCAAAAGCTTTTACTGTTAGAAAAAAATCTAACATTCAACTTGTAGTACATACAATATTTTTATAATAAAATAATAAAGTAAAACCAAAATTATTAAATGGTTAATACTCGTAAATAAATATATAAATAAATAAATTTATTTGTTTATATAAATAATTTTATGTTGGAAGGGAGAAATGAAGCAGACAAACTATCTTATACATACATTCTAGTTTATAATGTCACACATATAAATTGAATACAAATGGAGCTAATATTTTGATGAAATTAAGTAAATCCAATACTTGAGCAATCACACAAAAATAAAAACCCCACGAGTGATCCCATGCTTAAAAACCTATCTAATTGAACATTTCATGACATTGAATGATTCAGCAATATATTCATTATTTAATGAACACTTGTTAAAAGTAATAACAAGGGATATAAAAGTAAACAGTGAACCAAAAGAATCATTTAAATGTTTTGACCTTTACTAACTACTTTCACGTTTCTATTATATTAGTTTTATTACGAATATGCCATTTGAATTGTTTGATTTAGTGAAATTATTTTACAAATTCTTTTTCCGTGTTCTGATCAACAATTCACGTATTTTTTAATGCTTGAATTCTAAAAGTCTAATGCCAATTCAGCTATGTAGGTTATCTTGTCGTTAGCTAAAATAAGGTTTTCCATCATACAACTAATTTTCATATCTGGACATATTTATGAGGTTTTGTATCATACAGTAACCGCACTTGTCATCGTCATCAAATCCCCATACCTTGAGATTTCATCTGCATCTCGTGGTATCTGTTCTCAGCTGGTTTAAAGACCTCCACTCATGAAAAGGCAGATGAAATCTGGATCCTTCTTTTTTCAGTTCTATTATGGTTTCAGGTAAATTCTTCCAAAGTTTTACCCCCTGGGCCCCTGATTGTACCATGAGCTCATCTGTTGCAATTATTGAACTTTTCCATGATTTGAGCCTGGATGGTTGATTTTGGTGTTTAAATAATGGGTGTCGAAGGTAATTCTTTTGTTTTGAATTTTTCAATTTCACTGGCTACTTTCCTTAAAGAGGAGCTATTCTGATGATTGGGTAAATTTTCTCTTTGGTTGTTTGCTTCAAACATCTTGAGACTATGCGTGAACATAAAAGTGCTTTCCTTCCCTCCCATAACGCTTGAAACTATATAAAAACCTTGATAATTGAATTTCAAGCTTGTATAGTGGCTTTAGTATGTAAGCCACTGGGAAATACCTTAGCTTTCAGTACCCAATAAATTACTATCATAAAAGTATGAAAATTATTATAGGAGATTTAAATTGTCATAGCACAACCTGGGGCTATGCTGAAATAGGTGAAAGACTGGAAGATTTTACAAATGAATTGAAAACTTACAACAATTAATAAAATTATGATTGAAGTAAATATTGAAATATGATTAATATTGTCAAGTAAAAGTTTAGAACAAGGGTGGCTGACCTAAAATATTTGGAATGAATGCAAAGGAAAAGAAGAAGAAGAATATCAATACACATAATTAAATTAACAGTACCTAACCTATATTAAACAAATTATATTTATAAAAAAATAATTGTATTAGATTTTTTTTATTGTAGGTATTATGAAAATAATTATGTAGTTAGGTACAACCATATTACTTATTTATTTCAACAATATTTAATAGATATTATTAACTGATTTGTATAGATTATTTCAATCGACAAAATAATAATAAATAATATTTAATAAAATAAAATATTAAAATAATTATATACCTACCTAACTATATTTTATAAATATAATAATGAAGATTTATTGGTATTATATTTGAAGATTTCTGATTGTATAGATATTAGCCATCATACTAAATTTAATGTGATATTTGTTTTTAAAAAATGTGATAATTTTATATATTAGATGTCCTAACTAATTGCATGGAGAAAGAAAAATGGAAAATCTTGGGCATAATGTATTCCTACTATTTAGAACAACTGATTTTTGTCATTAACTTTAAATCATAATATACATTTGTTTATGTTAATGACTTGTACCTATATATAATAACGTGAATATATATTTTCAGAATTAGTCAACATACATCGAAACAATTATTTTCAATTAACTGCAATGAAATATGGTAAGTTTTTTTTTGGATACAAAAATGTTTGAGATTTAAATGAAATAAAAGCGGATATTATTAACTTAAAACCATTTGTTCTAAATAAATCAATATTTTGGTGTTACTTGTCGTCGAATAGTCTAGTTATTTATTAGGTATGTACATTTTGGAACATTATTTTTATTATAATATTAAAAACTTCTAAAGAGACTTTATTATTAGTATTAAAAAGAAGTTTTATATAAAACAATTTATTTAACAGTGGTTCCAGAATTCTTTAGTTTATTATATTAGGAAGTATCTATTAGGCATGGGTATTATTTAACATTTGTCCAATTGTTTTATATTTACTGAATTTATAGTTCTAAAAGAAAACATATTCAATTTTTTTAAATATTTATTTGCATAGTTATATAAATGTGCATAGGTTTATACAAGATGATCCATTTATTATGATTTAGTGATTTTCTTGCTGGATTTTAAGTGAATTTTAATTCCGTGTTTTTTTTTTTTGAATCATTAAATAATAATTTCAATTTTGGGCAACACTATTTATTTTAAATTTGATACCAATTTTTCATTACAACTTAAATGTGTACACATTTATGATTTTCAAATAGAAATGTTTCACTACTGTTTCAAACATAGATTTAAATAAAGATATTTGTCTAACCTTTTTGATGTACATAACACTTATATATTGGATTTAATATTTATGAATTATATAACAAGGGTCTAGATTTAAACGTTTTAAAATTATTGAATACCTAAAATCTATCTATTAAATCAAATTTCATGAAAACTAATTTTTTTAAAATAATATTTTGAATATCTAAAATTTAAACTATTAATTTGTATAATGTGTGCATATTGTACACTTAAAACTAATAAATGGCAAAATAAAATTTTAATTTTGAAGTATACATTACATTAATCAAATTATGTACATGGAAAACATTATTTTAGATTACTCTTCAAAAAATGAACTTTTATTTTGAAACCTGAACTCTAGTTATAATAGTTTAAAATTTAGATCAGAAGTGTAGAGAAGGGAAATAAATGCTTCTAGTTTAAATTTTAAACTGTCATAATTTATTAATGGTAAATACAATATTAGTGATATGCTTATCAATATGTTTAGACAAATATCCTGTTTTCGAATCAGTGTTTTAAAAAAGGGTGGTTTTATTTAGAAATTGAACAAGTTTACGGTATTAGGTAGTATAAGTAGTAGAGGTAAAAAATTGAAAATAAAAGCTCAATCAATTCCATTAAAATTGAAAAAAAAACTTAAAACAAATTCACTTAAAATCATTTGAGGAAATTATAAATATGTAATTATAAATACATTATGAGTTATTTATAGTAGATGAACTTAAGTGTTGAATATATAAAATAATTATATGGATCTATTTATCTAATATAAAATAGTAATAGATAAATTAATACCTACATAGAACCATTTTTACATTTTAATGTTTATTTTTAAAAAATATATAAATAATGTATTCATTAATGATAACAATATACATTGTATAAACAATTATGTTGTTGTGGACAATTTAATTTCATAGAAGTCATAATCAGTACATTTCTTTTGTACACATTTAATTTAAGAAAAATATAAATAAAATGTTATTAACAGAAAAACATGCTTTATAAACATTTCCTTATATGTTTGTTAAAGAGGATTTTTTTTTTTCTAAATTTATGTGTGTAAACAATTCTGTTTATAAATTTATTGTTAACACAACACTTGTTATATGAATAAAAAAATAAAATAACACTTGTTCTAAGAAATAATGCTATTATTGAATTTAAAACTAACACAAATAAAACCTGTTTACACTTTCATATTGTAGATCATAACAGTATTATTAGTTACTTTTATAGTTATCGTTTTGTGTAATTTTATGTCTGTATTTTCCTGTATTCATTTGTTAATGTTTATATGGAAATACAATAGGTTATTTATTTGAAATATACGTAATTTTTTGCATTATAATTTAATATATTAATTAATATTGAAATATTTTTATTTTAACTATTTATGTTTATTTTGAATGAATATGATTAAGGTTAAAATTTAAAATGTATACTACTAAAATTTTTAATTATTATAATTCATAACTTTATTTACAAATTATTAACTAAAATATATTATTAATTTATTGGTACTTGGTTACTAGTTCTTTTTAGAATGAATAATATTATTTTAATTTTAGAAAAATAATTACGGAAATCAAAAAAAAAAAAAAAACATTTGTTTAAATGATTCTTTACTATGAAACAAAGGAATACCCCTCCCAATTTTATTCCCTGGTTAAATTGTAGTAGGAGATTATTTTTATGATGACTTAGTGCTAGCCTAGTTAGACAGAGTTGTGTAAAAAAAAAAAAAAAAAATGGTGACATTTTAGATTTTAATAGTGTAATACTAGGTAGGTAATTAAATATTTTATATTTTAACAAAACGTTTTTAAACAGAAATAATATATTAATATGTCATATATAAAGTCAAAAAATGATCTATAGATTAAAACAAAATTATTCTAAAGGAAAGAGAGGTCAGTTTAAAAACAGGAAAAGTAATTATTTTTTTAATAATTTATTTAGATTTTGTTAAAATAAACTATTGTATCAAAAAAAATAAACCATAATATTCATAACTAAAATTGTATGATTGTTTTAATAATAAAGAAATATTAAATATATTATTAATAAGGGTTGTTTTTCTTTTTCAGAAATTTTATTTTTTAGCCGACCAGGCTTAAAAAAAAATGCTTTATTAACTTTCTGTATTGGTGTAATATTTGGCATATTTTTTGCTTATACTACAGTATCAATAACTGAATGTCATTTTAAAGATTTTAAAATACTTCCATCAAAGTTTTCATATGATAAAAATAGTTACTATGACCGCCATTCACATGGACATGGTCATGATAATGCAGGTTCATTTAATGATTCAGTAGTAATGAAAGATCACAGTGAAAATGAAACATTACACTTTGGTAAGTAAAAAAAAAATACAACTAAATTAAATTTTTTACATTAATTGAATTCAATTTTAGATGAAGATCTTGTTGCTCAAGAACTTAAAAAACGAATTAGAGTTATCTGTTGGATCATGACTAGTCCTAGTAATCATATTAAAAAAGCAAGACATGTAAAAGCTACATGGGGTAAACGTTGCAATACATTACTTTTTATGAGCACCGTTGAAGGTTAGAGTATATATAACCTATTACTGTTGAAAAGTAATTAATTATGATTTTACATTTTTTAATAAAGATAAAAGTTTACCTTCTATTGCTTTATCAGTTAAAGAAGGTAGAGACTATCTTTGGGGAAAAACTAAAGAAGCATTCAAATACATACATGAACATTATAAAGATTATGATTATGTACTGAAAGCTGATGATGATACGTATGTAAAATTTAATTTTATATTTAGAGCCATCCTTACAGTGGTCCTGTAAGAACAGTCCTTATTGTGTTAAAATTTTACTATTTAAACATAATTAATGTACTCATTTTACTTACTACTCAAATGTACATTATAAATGACTTTACAGTACGTAAAAACTTATATTAAAATTAAAAATACATAGATTAAGCAAATAAGATGACATTTTATGGAATCCTTAATTATGTAACAAATGTTTGATTACTTTTATGATTAAACTTATAAGAATAATTTTTTGATCATACATACATATTTTATACATTCACATTTTACACTATAAGTAATATATTCAGTAATATATCAACATCCAACATACTATATCATCATATTTGATTTTATATGATGATTTAGTCATTCGGTAACGTAATATAGTTAAAAAAAATGTAGTGTTTCATATTTCAAACAAACAATACATCAATGTCATACAATAATATTTAAATATGTTTTTACTTATTTTCAGATATGTTATAGTAGAAAATTTGAGATATATGTTAACTTCATTTGACCCAAAAGATCCAATATACTTAGGTTGTAGGTTTAAACCCTATGTTAAACAGGGATATATGAGTGGTGGTGCAGGTAATTAACAAATACTAATTTTATTTAGTAAATGTATTTTAAAACTATAGATATTGCTTAATAAAATTAATAAAGAATTTTAAATTGTTCGTTATTGTTTAAACATTTAATGCATACTAACAAAAGTAATTAAATTAGGGCTTGATTAACATATTAACATAGATATTTTATCTTGTTTGTAAATATTTTTAATTTTATTTTATTAAATAATTCATACAAAATAACTAAAATATAGGAAAAAAAACCTTAAAGACATAATATAAAAATTTACTTATTTTAGGTTTTACCTAAAATATTTATTGTTATTTCAATATTTAAAAGAGCTGATATTAGGGATTGGAGTGGTCACTGTTGTAAGTTAGAAGTTGGGAAGGTATGATACAGAAGGTTATTTCATTTATATCTATAAGCAAAACCATTGCTTGATGAAAGACAATTCCAAGCATAGTTCGATAATACATAATTTAAAGTGTCGTAATTTTATTTGCGATTATTGTTTAAATTTGATTTCAAAACGCTTATAAAAAAAAAAATTGTTAGATGATTCTGGAAATTTTACTACATCTATGTGTGTTCAATATAAGTATTATTACCAAGTTTCAAGTCTCTATGTGTATTTATGACTGAATTACAGCAAAAAATTCCCAAAAATTAAAATTTCTTAAAAACTCAAAAGTTTTGGCAATTATATCGTAAGAAAGTAAAAAAAAAATGTGTCTTGTAATTTTTTCGATTAAATCATTTTTTCTTGTAGAAAACGTCAATGTTTTTATAAAATAACGAAAAACATGAAATTGTACATTTTCCTACAGTTTTTCCCACTTATGTGCTTTTATTTTAAAATATCTGTTTAAAGTACCATCTAAACAACTTGAGCTTTCAGAAAAATTGCTACATATAAAAAATTGGAGCAAGTTTACTAGAAAAAAAACGTATCCACAGACTAGAAGAAAAAAAATAAACATCTTAGTAAAATCAATAGCTCCCTTGCTACGCTCGGAATTTAAAAAATGAAATTGTACCCTAATGTAATCTAAACTAAGAATAAATTTAGAATGATACATCAAATGCAATCTTTATTTATCTTCCATTACTTTTTAACAAGGGTTAAATTGTGTATTTAATTCATAATTTTCACTTATAAATAAATACAATTGAAACCCAACCAAATTTGATGAGGTATAAAAAACCTATTCAATAAGTATATAAATATATATATATTTAAGATATATTTTTTGTTTTACCTAATATTTTCTATTATATATTTTATACTATGATAATTATTTTAGGTTACTTGTTAAGTAAAGAATCTGTTAAAAGATTTGTAGAAAAAGCTTTACCTCATAAACAGTGTCGTCAAGATCATGGAGGAGCTGAAGATGTTGAAATAGGTAAGTTTTTTATCATAAATAAATTACTTGATTTTTATTATTTTGTTATAGTATGATGTACTATAACACTAGTACTCAGTGGGGATTTTTTTCTTTTGGTGTGCCCAACTATTATGGGCAGGTAAGACTTTCTTTCCCAGATTAAATGTGAAATTTAGAAATTATTCATGTTTTTTAGTTTTCAAATAAAGATTTTTCCAAAATATAACCAGAGTTTGGTTGGGTCCCAGACTTCTAAAAAGATGACTCTTTTTAGAAAAATATGATTATTTCAATAATATTGCTACTTCACTTTATAATCTAAATATTTACTTGTTCTCATCAGTTGTATATATTTGTGGTATTTGACTGCATTTACATATTATTATTTTGTATTTAGGTAAATGCCTTCAACTGGTTGGAGTAAAAGCAAAAGATTCTCGAGATAATTTAGGTCGTGGGCGTTTCTTTCCATTTATTCCAGAACACCATCTTATACCTGGACATTCAGATCCAAATTTTTGGTATTGGAAGTATATTTTTTACCCAATAGTTGAGGTAAAAACAAAATTATTACATATTTGAATATTATATTAATTTGTTTTTTATTTTAGGGTATGGATTGTTGTTCTGATACGGCAATTTCATTCCATTATGTTGATCCTGATAATATGTATGTACTTGAATATCTAATTTATCATTTGCGGCCATATGGAGTATCTCAAAATGTTGACCCATCTATCATAAATAAATTAGACCTAAAAAAGGAAAGTAATATCACTAAGACTGATCAGCTGACCAATAAAACACATCATGTATAAATTTTATTTTTATGCTGTTAAAATATTTTATTAAGTAGTTACAGTATTTACTTTCTGTTGTATATTCGTAATTATTAATTTATTAATTTATTAGAATAAATAGTCCTGTGCCATTTATATGTTCTGTTCATACATAGAACGTTTTACTAGTCAACAACATTTTGGAGAATCCTAGTCAAATTGCTCATAAAGTTCTAATTGATGGAACTTGATTTCTTGATTTTCTTTTCATATTATTTATCTGTAATAAATAACCATGCACATTGTTTAATAATTTTGGGCTCATTATTTTTTGTTAAACTAATAAATTATTGTAATTATATAATTTAATAATAATTACAATAATTACGCCCTATGAACCAAAGATATTGTTTTATACTAGCTTATAATATTGTCACTTATAAATATTTTTTTACTATTAGTGGTTTATTTATTGTTTATAAATATATATTTACAAAATTAATATAGAAATTGTATTATTTATTATTATATTGAAATAAAGGGAACTTATATTTTGATAAACTGATTTATTTTAGAGTGTTATTTCATTAGATTTAAATGTACAACTTTTAAATTGTTATATACATTTAGTCCTCCATTAAACCAGTTTAAATGTATTCATGACTATTATGTATACTATTTATCATATTTTAAAATCTTTATTTTTATATTTTTCTTAGAAAATGTCTATAAATTATATCAGTCCGTATCTAATTTCTGTTAGTGTATGACTGCCTACCATATAATTTTGGTTAAATTAAAATAAATTGTATTGATTCATAAAATAATGAATATTCAACCTTATAAGTTTTGTTGTTTTTAATTATTTGAATGGATTTTAATTTTTAGGAACTTAGTTATTATTAATAGGTAGTCTACCTACTTGTAAAAGGTATCTTGTTTAGTCTCATATTAGTAATATTTTTCACTTAATTCTGTTTCATATTTCTAATCCATAATGTTTAACAAAAAATGAATACCTATATTTTTGATTATTTTGTTTATTACATATTTAGTGTAAACATATTTATATACTTTCAGAGTGATATAATACAATTTTTTACTTTGTTTATTGTGGTATACATAATTTTGAATGAATTAAAAAATTATATTGTAAAACGCATTTACTACTTTTTTGTTTTTTGTTTACTATATTATTACAATCTCTGGTAAATAAATTGACATTATAGAGAACACTTAAGTATTAAAAAACTACAAAAAATTCAATTCTAACACATATTAACAATTAATTACAAGTTTCAGTTGAACACAAAAATATACTACTGCATTTCTATTGTAATGCTAAATGTACGGTTTTACTGTTTTTATTTATTTATTTCTAATAAACACCAAACAACCAATACATCATTTAAATTTCTAATAGTATAAGTTCGTGTAAATTTAATATTAGTATCATTTTTAATAATAAACAATCCAGTAAATGCAAAAATTTACATATTGATATTATGTACTTATGTATTGCTCACAACTAAATGATAGATATGTCATTAAATAAATAGGATATTTTCAAATCATCAGTATACTAATTTATTTGTTATTTATAATACAGTAGACTCAATGTTATTAATTAATAATTTGTGACTGATACCTGCGTCATTCTGAGGCGGTTATAATTTAGGTAAACTAGATTTAGAAACAATGGTATTGCACTTTATATACTAGCAGCTACAAATAAATGAGACAGTTTTCTGTATTTATTTGTAAATATTTCAATATCAGATGATCCATTTAAGTGGTTACACTCATTATTTCTGAAAGTATTAACTTATACCGGAATTTGTTTTTTAGAAATTTTAGAAACAAGCAGCTCAACAATTTTAAATCTGTTATTTTAACATAGTGGTTTTACCCTCAAAAATAACATAAATGTATAATTTTAGAGCTGCTTGTTTCTAAAATATTCTAGAAAATAAATTCCAGGAAAAGTTAATATATTCCAAGATAATAAGTGTACCCACTTATATAGATTACCTGGAAAGTAGATACTAGGTAATAAAAAAAAAAAAAATTCTAAAATGTAATATCTTGTTTATTTTCAATTACAGTAAAATGTATGTAGCTAATAGTACGATGAGACAAATCCCCTAGTTTCGTTTTATTTTTTTTCTGATAACAATTTAAACCTAATATGCTGCGATAAACTAAATAACCATTTTTATGATGTTAGTATGCACTTAAGTATTTCTCAGCTTGTGGTTTGAATAATATAGGTAACCATAATTGTTATTTATATTAATGCAGAGGGGAAGTCTCATTAAAAAACCAAAAGTCAAATCTTTTTTTATTTTAAACAAATAGTACCTACCAGCATGGGCTCCTGGAGGAGAGGGGTGCAAAATGAGGCATCTGCTTTCCTAGACTTTAAAATTTCAAATATAATTATATTTTAAGAACATTTTGGTGTTTGATTTTAATATGCCCCTACCTGATCAATTTTCTGTAAACTCTCATGAGTACCAGTATATTCATATTTTTAAATTTGTATGTACTTGTGCAATGAATCATACAGACACGAGTATCTATTGTTTATTTTGTGATATTACTCAATTGGTAACATATAATCATGTAAGTATCGACAAAAATAAAAATTACAAGTTATACGTATTATTAGGTATGTACTATTTTTTTTTATCTTTCTATTTCAATTACACATAATGTTTTCAAATTCTGAGCAGAGCGAGGAATGTATTGGTTTTACAAAAATTTTTTTTTTTTTTATATACGTGAACACTTTCTATCATAAAGCTTACTCCGATGTATACAATGTAAACGCTTTTTTGAAAGGAAATTTTCTCGGAGCGGTACTTTAATTAAGTCATTTTTTGATTTTTCCCAACAGTTTTCCTCAAAAATAGGAAAACCCGAAAAAAACGGGAAAATGTTCGAATGTGTAGTAAAATATTATGGCTATTTTTTTCCTGTTCACAAACTTTTCTACCAGAAATTGTTCTCCAATTTACAAAGATAGTACTTTTTCTGAAAGCAAATTTGACTGGGGATGTACAATCGTATTTTCGTTAGAAATGGCTAATCGCTGCTTACAAGTATACATTGAATGCCCGTCTATATTCTATCTTTTTAACTTCCCGCCTACAATAGTGTCTGCACCGTCCTCATTATCCTAGGACAGCGTTTTTTAATCATGAATCAGCTTTTTTCAAACATTTTTTTTGCACATCCATACGTCAGTTCTTATTTCAGCGTTTCGCGTTAAAGGACTAAAAATGAACCCCGTGTTAAATTTTACGTTCGGCTAACTGAATCACCTCCCTAAAATTACGTCGTTGGTAAATTTATCCTATGGTGTTTTTGCTGGGGACGGTATATATAACATTATCGGAGGTCTCAAAATCCTATGACACCGGTTCGCGGCCCGACATAAAACAAAAATAATTTTATGATTGCCTTTTACGTAGGTAAGTGGTAAATATAATTATCACGATATAACACACTGCATTAGTACACCAATATACTTTATGATACACACGTAGTAAGGTGTGGCGTGTGCGCTATTATATATAAACTATAGGTAGGCGAAATCATCTACACCGTCGACGACTAGGAATTCCAAAACATCGGGGAAATGCGCAGAGCACGCGGTGTCACTTATCTTACTGCACGAGCATCTGCGTGCGTGTGTTAGAGGAGGAGCCAACAAAATTCGAAAACGCCAAATTTTAGTTTTGCCCCAAATCGATCGATAATTAAAATATTTTTGATCTGAAAAATGATACAGATTCAAAATAGTAATGCCTAGCGCGATCTGGCGGTCAATTTGTTGTGTTTCTCAGATTATACAAGAATGTTAGAGTGCATTATTATGTTATTATGGATAGAGTGCCTAGACCATGGATAAAGATCTTTTTTAGTCCGTGATGGGCAATTTAATTTTGGATAATTATAATCACGATCAGAAGATATTTAATTATTTATTATTTTCCGTGACCGTAATCGTATAGCATGATTGTATTAAAGAAATCTGTTATACAATTAATTAGTTAATCATGGAACCTACAACCATGACTTTAGATAAACGAGGTTGGACAACTCTATATGCATGGTATCTTTTATCTATCATGATACTGGAATGGCGTGATCTATACCCTACATTGTTTTTGTCATTATCAATATTGATAATGATTAGATGTTAGTATCTGTTGGTAAACACGTAAATGTATTGTTCCATTTTTTAATTCCATAATTTTAATAATTGTATCAACGAGGAAGTCTGTAGAAGTTAAAATATTTCCTTTAATTTTCTATTGTCTACTATATATTTTATTATTAATGAATACTCTTGTAATTAATAGACTATAGTGACAAATATATTTTTAATTTCAAACACCAATTATGGCTCTTGGACATCAATCGGAACCACAATATGAACTTTTGAATGGAAAAAAGTAACATTTAATTTCACTACTAATTTTTCATTAGAATTTATTCAATTTATCATTATGTATTTTAAAATTCATAGAAAATATATTCAGCCAATTGTACATACTATGGTATTAGGTGGACTAGCTGTTCTTGTGATATTTGTTGTAATTTTGATGTTTTATGTATCATGGATGAAATTTGAAGATGCAAACGATCAAAATACTCCCATGGACTTTGTTCTTTTTGGTCCCCAAAAATATACAAGTAAATTTTACAGTTTTAGTTATTTTACTTTTCTAGTAATTAGTTAATATTTGTTGATCAAATTCTAATTTTTTTTTTTCACGTAGTAATCATTTATTTTATTTTAGATTCAGATACAATTTCTTATCGTGCTCATACACTTGCTATTGCTGCAAAATCCAATTTTAAAACTAATTGGACAGCTCAGTACAAAATCAATCTTCAAAAACGAATTGACAAGACATATCATATGGCTTGTTATTATTCTATTCCAGCTGAGAATATTAGTACTTCTCTTCTTCCTGATCAAATTGACTCTCATCTATGTACTCATTTAATTGTAGCATTCGCACAAGTTCAAAATAACAGTGTTTACTTTAAGAGCTCATTTGATATTGAAGTATGTTATTTAATTATGATCATTAAAAAATAATTCCATTTTTCTTATATAATATGTAGACACCTACTAGGTATTTAATTAAAAATTCCAAACATAGTTTACATATTGAATATTATTAAAATAATTTTGTTTCTTTCAGATTTTACGACAGGTTGTTAAATTACGAAAAAAAAATCCAGATTTAAAAGTATTATTATCTATATTACATTTTTCAAATGGTACCTATTCAAATGAAGGTTTTCCTGGCGTTGTTGAAAATAATGACAATTTAAACAAGTATGTTTAGTTAAATAAAGTAAATTAATTAAAGTAAGATTCTTTCTTTTGCTTAGAATTTAATATTTACTTTTTTTTTTGTAAAATGATAAATTTATAAATTTAATGTTTTAGTAATTTGTATTACGTACATACTTAATATTTAATGTATATCATATTTTATTTATTTATTTTTTTTTTTATAGATTTGTCAATGATGTGGTGTCAGTCATCAGAGAATTCTATCTAGATGGTATTGATATTGATTGGGAGTTTCCTTCATGGCCTTTATTAAATTTAAGAGAAAAATATGGATTTTCTAAGTTATTAGAAACTTTACATAACCACCTACCGGATTCTCTTTTAACTGCAGCTGTTGCTGCTCCATTAAATATCATTAGTAATTCTTATGAAATTTTCTCTTTATCAAAGTAATTAAAAAGATATTATAAATTTAAATATATATCTAATAATATACCTTTTTTTAGGTTTGTTGATTTTATAAATGTTATGACTTATGATTACCATTCATACCAATGGTATTTTCCATTAACTGGGCCGAATTCTCCTTTGTTTTCTCCAAAAAATGAGAATGGATTATTTCAGAATTTGAATATTAATACTTCCATACAATATTGGATATCAAAAGGCATGCCTAAAGAAAAGATTTTACTCGGTATGCCTACATATGGACATTCTTTCAAGTAAGTTTATTTAGTAAATTCAATGTTTACAAGATTTAAGTAACTAATAAAATATGTTTATATTTAGATTAATAAATGAAGCCAATAATGGTTTCAATTCACCAACTTCTGGTCCTGGTATTGGTATTGGCGGTTTTGTAACCTTCCCGGAAATATGTGAGTTTATTTCACGTCAACATACTACAACTATTTTTGATCATGATACTCGTACACCATATTCATATAATAAAAATGATTGGATATCTTTTGATAATGAAAATAGTATTGCCTATAAAGCAGAATTTGTTACTTCTTTAGGTTTAGGAGGTGGTATGTTGTTTTCTTTAAATACTGATGATTATAGAGGTTCTAGTCTTTGTTTTAATACAGTATTTCCATTATCTTCTAGATTAAAATTAGTACTAAATGATGACTATTTGTAAAATTATAAAATGTCTGGAAAGTTTGTATAAAATCAATAAAATGAAGGAAAAAAAATTAGATAGTTTTGATCGAGCCCCCCTCCCCTTACTGTTTTTGTCAATATTAAAGAGTTATTTTGGTGAAATTTGGCGATGATAGCACAACCTTTTCATATGCTCCATAGTAGTTGAAAATTAACCAAATGAGGGAAGCTTTGATAAAAACATATCATGTTTAAATTTTAAAAGCCCAAATTAAATAAAATTATTACTGTAGAAATTTCTGTTTATCTTTTCGTATTTAACAATCAAATATTAAAATCATCCCTACATTTATTTGATGAATTATTATTGTTTGTTCATATTTAAAGTTGCAGTTTTTATGATTTTGAATAATTTAATAATATTTATTTTTATCGTAAAAGTTTTTTTTAAAAAAAACTGACAAATTATATACTACCATACCAAGAATATTTAAACTTTTTAAAAAGTAACGCAATTCAGTAAATATTATCATTTATGTGTGAATTTAGCATTGGATAATTTGAATAATAACACTATAAATAAAGTTTATTTTTGAACTTAAGAAAAGTAAAAATAACAAAAAAAATGTGTCATTAATTAATTGATGCAAAAGTGACAACGATACAATTTTATCATGTTTGCTGGTGTTATAACAAATTATTAATTTTTGTCTACCATAATTATTTTATTGATGAAAGTTAAGTATTTTTTTTTAAATTTTTATCAAATTTAAATATATTAAGATGATTATATTTTTGTATAATAAAAAATTATGTGTACTATTTGTCTATAAAATATTTTATCCTTTAAATCAATTATTTATCCCCATATCAGCTCTGTTCTCTTCAAAATAATTTATTCAATTAAAAACATTATCTTTGCAAATTTCATTTTTTCAAAGACTTATTAAAAATTTTAGAGTTTATTATTTTTGTTGATTATTGAATATTTTCTAATTAATTAATGATTTTGTTTACTTATTTTTTTTATTATATATTTATAGTATACAATATGAATGAAAAATATTTTTTAAACTTTCATCACAATAAAAGATTTAATTTTAGAGATGAGACAAACTGTTCGATTTTCAAACTGAATCAAATTCTCAATAGTTTGGTTTGAAAATCATTTGATGCCAATTCTGTGTGGTCTCTAATACGATATTCTATAGTTCGGCCTTGTTATAAAAAAAAAATTCTATTGTTTTCATATTAGTGGGTATAGTAAATAAATTTGTAGAATTTTAGTATAGTAAATCATGGACGTCAGCAATTTGAGAACCTAGGTTTTTGACCTAACCTAACCTAACCTTTTTATATTTTTTATGTTCGAGTGTGATAAAATATTTTAAAAGTTCAGTTTTATTCTAGTTTGTATAAAAATGTATAAGTTCAGTTCAGTTTGAGTTTGTTAATTTAAGGAAAGTTTAGTTTGGTTCAATTCGATCTTAAAAATCAGGGTTCGTAACATCTCTAGTTAATTAATAATTAGATTAAAATTTATGAATTTAATAAATATTACAATTTGTTTGAAATATTGTTAATATGGTAGCTATTTTTTAAAATTATTAACCACTGAACAAAAGACTTGTCCAACTTCACTATTTGACACCTATACTATACTATACTATACTTGTGATATTAAATAAACAACTATTTAAAGTTGTATAAAATATAAAAACAACACATCACTAAGTTAATAAATAGATAATAAACATACTAACTTACAGACTATTTCTACATGTACTAGGTAGTGGTTGTTTATCCATAGTTATGACTAAATAAAAGTGCACAATGATACAATTAAATATTTAATATGATGATATATAATATATCCCACTTATTGGTCAAAACTCTCTACCTACAAAAATTATCCATTTTGTACTATTAGATCAAATTCCATAAAAATGCATTTACCTTTACTTAAGTACAATTTTTCAATTTAAAAAAATTGACAAATATTTTGGAATACCTTGTATTGTTTAAGTATTAAATTAGTTGTTTTTAATATTTTGTGATTTTATTGTTGTAATCGTATTAATTATTTGTTATATAACTATCGAAATATTTAGTATTATATTTATTATTGTTAAGAAGTTCAATAAATATAATTGTATTAATTATTATTTTGTATCAATATTAAGTTAAATATAATAAGTAATAAGTTTAATAATTCAAATTCTTTACTTTAAATTCAAGGAGTAGTGAGGTAGCTATTAGTTTAAAACTGTGTTTACATTCATAGTTTTATTACAAATTTTTTTTGTGTAATTTTTAAATTAAATTTTTATTACACTATAGAATAACATTTCAATAATTAGATTAAAGAATATAAAAAAAAAAAAAAAAAAAAATAGAAATACATAACAAAATAATGATATAATTAGGAAAATTAAAAAGATATGATGAAATAAAAATTAATTAAATTTTTGTGTTATGAAAATATTCTTTTAGCAACCTTATAAATAGGTTATTCATCCATTTTACTTTAAAGTTTCAAACATTATTTTTTATTTTGGTAGCCATGAAATCAAAAAAAAAAAAAAAAAAAAAAATAAAATAGTATTATAAAATTATTTGTGTTTCAATTCTGATCTTGAATATATTTGTTCCATTTGTTGTATTATCGTTATTTTAAATTTTAATAAATAATTATGTTAAACATTTACAAAATACGGATCTACTTGAAGTCTCATGGATGTACACTTAAAAAAAAACCTAGATTCTTAATTTGAAAGATTATGTATAAAAATCAATTGTAGCCAATACAGAAAAAAATATTTGTTTTTCTACACAGATCTTCCATTTATTTTTATATTGAATTTATTATTTATTAAAGTTGTGATATTACTTATATTATATTGTTTTTTTTTGTTTATAAATTTTATTCCCAACTAAATTGTGAAGGTAACTTGTAAATGTAAAGTAAGTTTTACATAATAATATGATATTTATTTAAAATGTATTGTTCTTCATTTTTAATTTAATAATTTTATTGATTTTAATATCAGTATAAATATAAATGCGAGTTAGTACAGAAAAAAAAAATTAAGAGCTGATGCCATAGAAATATTAACTAATTAATACTGGCTTATAAAATATGGTTTGATGAAATTTAACTGAAACTTAATAAAATTATGGAATTTTAATTTAGGTTGTCATTTGAGAATCAGAATGTGTTAGTCGTTTAACCTCCAAACATATATGGTAAGATAAATAAAGTTATTTCATTTATATGTATATCTGTATACAAAAATAAACCATTTCTAATGAAAAACGATTATCAGCAAAGTTTGATTATACATGATTTGAATAGCCGTAGTAACTACGATTTTCATCAAACTTTCATTTTAAAACTATTATAAAAAAAAAAATAATACCAATATTACACTCTACTTTTTTTTTTTACCATCAAGTATAACTTATAATGAATCTTCTTTCAAGATTTCTGTTTGATCAAATAATTTTATCACTATAGTTGCCTACCAAAAAAAAAAAAAACTATGTAAACAATAACATAAAATTCCTTATTAGAGCTCAACAATTTTGTTAGAGTATTTTGAAAATTTTCACACATTTAGAAAAAGCAAACATAAGTGTTATGAAAAATATCAATTTTGTACACATATTTATAACTGAATTACAAATAAAAAACAAAATTGAAAGTAATGTAAATTATTAAAACTTTCCTATTCTTTTTACGTTTTTTCCTGGTTTTGCTCAATTATTAAGAAAACTACATGGGAAACCAAAAGGCGACTTTCTTTCTCACCAACATGATTCAAAATTCAATAATAAAGGTCATTTGTCGGTCTTTGATTAAAGCAAGATTTCTAATGGTAAATATAAAGCTTAAGAATTAAAAACAACACTGTAAATATTTATTAGTTTTTCTTTCATTTTATATTTGGAGCGTAGCGATCTATTGCTTAGATATTGTTTACTACCAACAATGTATTTTTTTTTTTTGAAAAAAACCGTACTCCGATGTATAAAATGAAGTACCTTTTATCTATTTGGTGCATTAGACAGGTAATATTTTAATTTTCCTTCGATTTTACGCATGATGTTTTTACCATAAATATTGCTTTATAGAAAAACGATAAGAGATTATTTTTGTTGTATTTTTATCTAGTTGATGATCAAGAAATTTGTTTTTTATTTTTTCTTGTAGTTTTTTTAATAAACCGAAAAAAGAAACATAGAAAGAACCGGAAAATTTACGAAAATAATTCTTTTAATATTTTCAGTTTTGATATTTTGTTGTGATACAGTGAAAGTATTATTCGAGATTTAAAATTTGAACAGAAAACTTATATTTGACTTTTCTATACGAGGCATAATGTACCTAGTATAGTTAATTTTAAAAGAGTTAAAATTAAACTTGACGAAAATCGTAAATATTACAGCCTTTCAAAACATATGGGTATAACAAAACTTCGTTCCGAATTATTTTTCGTTAGCAATGGTTTATCGTTGATTACTGTTAACAGGTATAAGTTAAATAACTTTATGTATCATTTCCTTCCCGACTTTCTACTTACAACAGTGGCGCACTGATCTCCTGTAGTATCAGCTCATTAATGTTTCCGTTTTTTCTCAATTATTTTAAAAACCCCTTGGAAAATCAAACTAATTACTTCTTTAATGCACCAACAAGATCTAAAATACAACAAACGACCCCTTGTTATTTATCAATTGGGGCAAGATTTCTGGCCGACAAGTTATTTACAGCAAAAAAAAAAAGAAAAAGAACACATCATAGGTAGGTAGTAAAACCAATAGATCCCTCGCTACTTACACTTAGAATGTAATACCTAGCTAAAATAATGAAACCGTTATGCCATAAACTTTCCCGTTTTTTCTATGCGGTTTCTCGATTTTTTTTTAACTATTTAGAAAACTGCAATACGCTACACGCCTCATTGGTTTCTGGAATGTAATGTAAGGGCTAATCAAATGTATCAATATGCATTGGCGTATATAGAAATTAATTTGAGAGGGGGTTTTAGTTGATACATAGATCAAATAGATTCATGAATATGCACGCGTGCCGTACGTGTGGGGGGGGGGGGGGGGGGGTTCGGACCTCCGAAACCCACCTCTATATATGCCACTGTTAGTATGTATACCTACCTAATCCTATTAACTTAGTCGGAGCAGCTGGTTAGCTATTCGGCTATTCCTACACTATAATTATATAATACAACTAATAAATATTAGAATAATATAAATACAATAAATACACTTGACCTGAGTAACCCTGATTTCCTAGGGCGGTTATGGCCATTGTTGAATCCAGACAATTTTTCAGGGGGGAGTGGAGGGGGGGCATTATCAAAGTTATAGTAAGTAATGACCCTTTTTTTTTATCTTTACTTATCTACCCTCTTACCGAGACCAGTCAAATTTGTTTTATCAATTTATTTACCAACATTTTACAGGGGAGGTCAAACAAAATATTGAATTCAACACTGGTTATGGTGGCGGAGTACGAGTGGCGTGTGATGATTGATATTAAGAGTTACATTATAATCGCAATGTTAGTTAAACACGTAACGGTATTATTAATACCAGGTTGCGGTTCCGACTACTAATTTATTATACACACATAGGTATACGTCAGTATTCCGCGCTCCAGTGTATTACGTCTAGTTAAGCAAAATACGGCGTAGGAGAAGTGCTGTGGCGGGTCGGAAACTCAGAAACTGCAGTGCCGTTACAAATCTATGACTTATGATTTTACAGATTTCGCAGTGTCGGTCTGGCCATGTCCGCTATGCCGTCGAGACGTATTTGTGTCTGGGGGGGGGGCACCTCAAAGCCCGAAATTTATAAAATATCGCCATTCAATTGCTTATTATTTTTTGTGCAGAGATTAAATGAACGAAGTATTGTTAAGACTTTAGTTGACTATTGCAGACTATAGTAAAATAATAAAATATACCTGATAATTAATTATTATTAATTATTGTGTGAGTGATTATATTTATACACCAATTATTGAAAACTGGAACGACGCTAAAAATCACTTTTGCACGTTATATAACGTATTATTAAACAAATATGAAATCGTGACGTGTAATTTGATACAATATTGTTTATTTAATTAACACTCAGTAGTATCTCATTTTCGTTGATGTCGCTACATCATTATAGACAATATAGATGTCTGTGAGTTGGTGTCATACCATGTTAATTATATCATGATTTTATTTATTCTGTGGTGGTACAGCTGAAAAATATGATAAATAGTAACTGATAAGAATCGTAGTTCGTGGTTAAAAATTTCAAACATTATCCACTTATTTACAAATCTACTAATATTATTAAATAATATTTCGGTATCAATTTTTTATTAATATTACTCATTTTTCGTTGAATGATATTTTAGAATTTAATAATTCATTTTTTTTTTTAGATCCACCACAAATTAATATATCTTGATACTCACTACTCAATGGTTTTTCGGATAATACATTTTCTTCTGTTATTAAAATGGTAATTTATTACATTAATACCTAGAAATTATTAGTTAATAATACGTGGTACCTAATACATTTTATATATTCGTTTATATTACTATATACATTTATCTTTGTAGAACATTTCATCATTTTCGGATAAAGATTTTAACGTAGTAGATTGGATTAATAATACGCTAAAGGATAAACCGCCAGATCAATGTCGCGAGGTATGTATTTTTTTTTTGTTATACTGTGTATGTACAATATGCTCCTTTGTGTGTTCTAAAAACTAATTTTATACCTAAAGCTAAAGGTATTCCATTAATTTAATTGTTTGTTGGATTAATATAATTACCATATTATAATGAAATAAAAACATCTTGGTACTTGATCATCATATGACCTTTTATACTAAAATTAAAACCAGATAAACAATCCGTAATGTAACTTTTTTAGTAGGTACCTACTTAATAGTTTTACGAATTGGTAACATTTTAATTATATTATAATTTATCAAAATTAATTTGTATTAAATAATACCTTCCTATATGTGTTCAAAACTATTTACAATATAATTATTTGGATTTGCAATAGGCAATTCCATCGATGTTGAAAAAGTTGCAATTGTGTGTGGAACAGGTACATGAAGTACTTGATGAAACAACAGAACAAGTTCTATCATCACTACCAAAAGTTGTCAATGATATTGAACAATTTGAAAATCAAGCGTCAAATATTCAACAAAAAATTATTGATTTGAAACAAGAAATAAATACTGTAATGAATTGAAACTCAACTGTATTAAAAAAATAAAAAAATATTAAAACTAATACCTATAATTTTAATTTTCATAAAAAGGTAAAAAATAACACTGGCGAATCGTTGTTAAAACTTCAATTATATGATGAGATAAAATGTAATATGGAAGTTAATAAAAATGCTTTGGAGGAAGCAGACAATTGGACAAAACTTATAACTGATATTGAAATTGTATTTATTACATATTTAAATAATATTTTATGATTCTATTATTGGAAAATATATATTATAATGCATTTTATTTTCAGTTAATGGATACCGGAGAAATAGATCAAGTAACTAATAGATTGATTAAAATGCAACGTTCATTAATAGTATTGGAAAATGATTCAAACTACGAAGATAGAAAAAATCAGTTAGATGAGCTAAAAAGTAAACTAGAAGTTATACTAACCCCAATGCTTATTGTGGCTTTTGAAAATGAAAACATTGGTATGAATAAATAGTTATTGAAAACTATAAGGAATGAAAATGTTTTAATATTTAACATTTTTATTTATTATGCATTTTACAGATGAATCTAAACGATATGTAAATATATTTACTGATTTAGAAAAACGTGATCAGATTACCAAATATTATATTAAGTGTAATAAAAACAGATTACGTAAAGAGTGGGCATCAAAAATTTATGCCAATGAATATTCTAAAAATCCTTTATTTTTTTTTGAAAGTTTTTATGAAGCATTAATGGAATGTAAAAGGCAACAGGTAATTTGTCTTTTAATGAAATTAAGTCAGTTTTTAATACTGGTATCAATTTATAGATTGTATACATACATAGTATTATAATAATATGTATTTGTAACTAATTTTTTTAAACTCCTTACCATTTTAATAATGTCCATTTACTTAAATTTTCTAATAAAATATTGAAATACATATTATATTAGTATGTAATCAAATATATTGAGAGATGTTAGCCTAGATCAATGATTAATTATACAAGAGTATTTTAAATTTAATAAACATTGATAATTATAATTATTTGATTGTATTTAATTCGTATTGTATAGATGATATTGTATAAAAAATTGTTTAATAATGAAGAACAACTAGAAATAGAATATCAATTAATTCTTTCGTATGGAGATTTATTCAATACATTGGAACTTCCAATGTTTGAATTGGTTGATATATCTATGAAAACTCATCAAGAACCGCTCATCCTATTATTAGATTTGTTTACAGCTACTGAAGGTTTTGTCAAAAATATTAAACATGATTCAAAAATTAGTAAGAATTCATATAATAAGCCCAATTAAAATAAATTTATAACAATTTTAAATCATATTTGCATAGATGATGTTGTTACATTCAATTGGGACGATATATTGACAAATATTTATCGACCATTAATCCCACAAATTGTTTCTTACAAAGAATTGGAGTATGATCATTCCAAAAATATTACTGATTTTTCATTACATACTGATGATGATTTAGTTGATGTAGTTCAAGCTTTTGGCCAGTCTCAATTAACAGTTTTTAGAGCAGCTGAAGAAGCCAAACGTCGATGTGCAGTTTTTAATCACTGTGTTTTTCCTGAAATGATTTTTGCTATGAATGTAATAAAAAATATTTAAATTAATTTTATCAGTATATGATATACATATTAAATGAAAATATTTTATGTTTTAAAGAGGATATTTTCCAACACAATTGAAGGCGGTAAAGAAGTATTAAAAAAAATATTAGTCAATATTAAATCTGGAGAAAACTGGAATTTATTTCAAATATGTTTAAAATTTTTACAATCTTCTGGTAAATTTTTAAAATGTCCAGAAGTATAATTTTATGATTGTAGTAATTGTATGTAATATTATGTTGGTTATTTTCAGGAGAATTCTTACGAGAATTAGATTTTATAGAATCTGAATTTAAAAGTTGTATTTTAACAAGTGAACAACGCGCATTAAATGTTTCAAAGTATATACTGTTAGCAGATAAGCGAATTGAATTACAAAATATGATTGACTCCTTAAAAAAAGGCAAGTTTTATTAAATATAAATTAAAGTGCTAAAAGAAAATGTTAAGGGTTTTTTTTTAATCATTCGTTAATAAAATATAGTTAGTCACTTTTAAATGGTCAACATTTTGATATAGGGATCATCATATTACTAGTAAAAAAATTTGTATGCATTTACATTTTTTGAAATAATGTTGATAGTATTATTGTTCATATTTTTCTTATATTAATTATAACTTAAAAATGACAAGTCTAACCCATATAAATCCCAAGATATTAAAAAGGTTAAATACATACAATTTAATAAAATAAAGATTTTAAAAATAGTCAAAAATCTATATAAGCTATCCTTTTTTATTTTGATGTAATTACTGTCTGATTAATTGAATGGTTATACATTTTAGTTAAAATCATTGTCCCTGTCAGTAATTGTTATGTTAATATAAATTATTGTGCATTTGTTATTTTATTTTAGAAGTGTTTGGATAATATTTTAAATTCTTATATAAAAATAAAATTTAAAATTTTGTGTATAAAAAACAAGACATTTCATACAATTTTTAAAAATTATTTGGTATTTTATTCATTGATGTGTGTTTTTATAGATAACGAATGGAAACTTTTTAAAGAAACGATTCAAGCGGCAGAAAAATTATGCTCTCATGTATACCAAACATTTTATAAAATATCATTTCGACCTATATCGTTTTACTTGGAGCAAGTAGAAAAAGTTAAATTTAATAAAGAAACATCTGATAGACTTTCTCCGAGGGAGTATATTACCCAAGTAATGCCATATTCATTTTAACAATTGATAATACCCAAATATTTCTTAAAGAATTATTATTACAAATTGTACAGATTGGACAGTATTTAATTACACTGCCTCAACACGTTGAGCCATTTTTAGTGCGAGATAATGAAGCAGTAAACATTGTTCTAAATATATCTGATAGACGTTATACAGATGCTACTTTAGAAGAGAGTTATACAAATGTATTATTAAGGATATTAGCAAGCAATACATGTGATGTATATGTAGAACAAATTCAGTCACTCAGAGATGTAAACAGTTTAGCCGCGCTGCAATTAGCAATTGATATTGGTAAATGATTTTTTTAAAACAAATTTTTTCAAGAAAATAAATCTTCCTTAATGGAAAAAAATGGCTGTTGAAATAGAAGATATTATATGCTATTATAAGGGGAAAATTATTTTTTGCTTTTTCCAATAAATTAAAATATATATATATTTACACATAATACACATTTTTAAATATAATTTTTATAAAACTTAGTGAATTGTTTTTACTGTCCATCAAACCTTAATGTAACATACATTAGTATGATAAAATTATTAATTTAAATATTATGCATAACACATTTCAGAATACTTGGGATATGTATTGGAAGAACTTGGAGTTAAACTTAATGATACTACAAGGCAAATAATGAATTTATTAAGATTAGAAAGTGATGAGTATACTATGAAATCGTCATCAATTGGTGCTGCATCAAAAGTAGTTGCAGTAATTGCTAAAATAAGAAATATTAGATAATAAATAAATAAATGTATGTATGTATGGAAAATCTTTGAGTTGTATTATTTTAACAAATATAAATTACATATTTCTTAAATTAAATAATTATGTTGAGTATTCAGGTGCCCATAGTTTAAATGTTCTATCATATGACGAGGATGCTATATATTTAGAATCTGGTGATATGTCCACACCCATAATTTTGTTGTCATGACCGGATAGTGTTTTAAGCATTTGCCATGTTTTATTTGCCCAAATCTATAAAAATTAAAAGTTATCATTTTTATATTTATTTAGAAACTAATTTGCACATAAATTTAATGACTATAAATTAAAACCTTGATTGTATTGTCATATGATGATGTAACAATAAAATGACCTTCAGGTTGATATCTCAGTCCTGAAACAAGACTCATGTGTGCTGGTATAGTATATAGACAAGCTCTTTTTCTAACATCCCAAATTCGACAAGTGTTATCTTCACTGCCAGTAGCCAGTTGATAACTGAATATAATATAATAATTAAAACACAATTATTTAAGTTTACAATGGAATCATTAAATTAAAAAATGTTACCCATTGGGAGAAAAGTCGATACTGTATATGGATTTTAAATGACCTTCCATAAACATAATACATCTTCCTGTACGCAAATCCCAAACACGTCCAAAAGCATCTAAGCCCCTTTAATTGAAAAATAAATAATGCTTTATAAGTACAATCTTAAAAATTAAAATACTAATAAGTAAAAAAAAAAATCATAACAATTGATAAATTGGTTTACCCAGTTGCCACAATTGAACCATCACATTGGAATGACATACAATAAACTGGTTTACAATGTCCTTCTTGATGAAGAACCTCTTCTGCTTGTTCTAAATCCCATAATCGCCATGAATTGTCAAAACAGCAAGTGCCCAAAAACCTACCAGATGGGTGAAAAATAGCTCTTGATACTCTGAATGGTGCATGACCTTCCAAGTCTGCTACAGGTTCTTCCTTTTTACTGGAAATATAAAATTTCAAATACATTATATGTATACAAACAAAGTACACTAGGTACCTTTATGTGATATAAAATTATTTACCTATCGATTGACCATAATTTTACAGAACCATCACTGGCACATGATACAAGATCGCATACATTATCATCTGTGCCTGAGTGCGGATTAAATGTTATGGAACAGACATTACAATTATGCCCTCTAAATGTTTTAACTAATGAACAGTCAGGAACTGACCATAACTTACACAACCCACTCCTTCAAAAAATAGTATTGATAGATATTAATAAAATTATTTTCCAATATAATCTAAATAATTATATGAAAATTAATAAAGTTTACCAAGACGATGTAGCTATGAATCGTGAATCTGGGCTAAAACGACAATATGATATTGGTCTAGTATCACCAATTTGACTACAATATATAGATAGAGATGTTGTGTATTTGTGTAAGTCTTGTAAGCGGGCGGTAAGTGTTGATTCAGGTATACTGGCTTCTTCTCTAAGTTTTTCCAAACGAAAATGTGACCTTAACAATGAATAATCTAAAAAAACAAGTTGTAAAGTAAGTTGGTGGTATTGTACCTTTTATATTTTTCCTCTACAAAGGGGGATAAAGGAAAATGACAATTTTTTCCATTAAATATGAAAATCACACTATGGTAGGTGTACTTAAAATTATGGTGTTTTAATAGTTATCAAATTATGAAGTTTATATTTAGAATCATTCTATTATGAAGTTCTGTTCAAATTTATTTCATGTACTTGTTATAATCCATACCTGTAATATACAAACGTGCATCTAATAATGACGGTGGACCTTCGTGGTACCATGTTGTATCCTGATCTTTAATTTGCTGACGTTTCTCTTTTTCTTCTTCTGGTTTTTTAGCTACAATATCTTCTCCTACCCTAAAATAATAAATAAATACCATTACATAACTAAGATATTTATTAAACAATTTAACAAAACACGAATATTTGATTTAGAAGAAACAAAACTGCAGAAAAGTCCTTATTTAAATCATCAGTACCGAGAATATTTTAGTTTATACTTTGTGTTAGTTTACTAAAAATAGGTGAGTATACTACACGAAAATAAAATAAAATAGATTTTAAAATAAGATTTTTGAGAAACAGAGTGGCACCATATGAGTACACTAAGCTATTACGCTATATGTTTCTGAAGGTACTTGAGGACTCTAGAGGTTGAAAGGTTAATTTTTATTTAAATATGTTGGTATTAATTACTGGTGTTACAGGTATATTTAAAAAAAAAAAAATCTACTAGGCAAAATTACTACAAACCTTGAAAGCAGTTCTCGCAATCTATTTCTCCTTTCAGCAGGCCCTTCGCCAAATAAGCATATAGCTTGACCAAGTTTTCTGAGGTTTTTTTTGACTTCATCATCGTCAGTAGAAACTTGAACATGTCTGGCTTTTTTCTTGCGTTCAAATTCTTCAAGTAAAGCCTGTTTGTCTTTGGATATAGCATCCTCCAAATCAAAATATTCTGTAATAAATATTATTTAAATAATAATTTACCAGGCTATTATTTATTGATTATATTATTACCACTAGATACATTAATATTTCCTCCAACTTTTTGGTCGGTATCGCTTTCAGAATTGGCCTGCAAAGTTGCCAAACGGATACGTTCTTGATCTTCTAAAGAACCATAATGAATTGTTTTTGGTTTTTTCACATAAGTCACATCTTCTTCGTCTGACATCCTTTATAATTTCAGAATCGAATTCTAGTCGAGGAAGTGTATTATAAAATTTAAAATTAAACTGACTTAATGTCGGTATATGGACGCCAATTAGACTGTTATCTTTATCAGTAATGTTTTTAGTAAATAAATACAAACTACAATGTGATACAAAATGATATCTAAATCCAAAGTACTGCCGTATACTTATCAACTTGCACGAGTTAGTATCACATAATACATGAAATCAGAAATGAATGAATGTAAATATTTTTAATTTTTCAATTCTAAACGTAAGTTAATTAATTTTTTTTTCAAAATTAAATTATTCAGTATAAAATTGCATTATATATTATAATATAGAGACTTCAAATAAACAAATTTGCGGTCTGGTGCTATCTGAATTTTTACAATGTTTATTAATTTTTAATTTAAATTTTGCTAGTAAAAAATTATGGTAAAAAATTACCGGGTTGTTGTATTTGGCGTGAAAGGTGTTGGTAAAACGGCAATTATTGAACAAGCTATTTATGGAAAATTTAATAAAGACGTTGTAAGTATAATAAAAGTACCTAACTACTTGTATAACTTATAAAATTACTTAATATTAATTGTACAATTTTGGTTATAGAAATTGTGGCCCACTATTGAAGATATATACCAAGCTTCTATCGAAACCGATAAAGGGATACGTGAACTAGTTCGTTTTTACGATACTGCTGGTTTGGACTTGGCACAATTGCCCGAGGTCGGATTATATTCAAATCCAGATCCTTCTTTAGTGCTATCGTTTGGTCAAATAGCTAGACAGTATGCATCTATTTCTGATGCTTTTGTGTTAGTCTATGATACTAGTCGACCAGAAACTTTTGATTGTTTGGTCACATTAAAGAAAGAAATAGATAGGAATAAAGAAAAAAAAGATGTAAGTAAATATAAGTTTGTATATTATATTTAAATTGGTACCTACCTAATTTAAAAACATTTCCGGTACAATTTTTAAATTTTTCCAGGCATTTTATGTAATTTTAGGTCATAAAATCAGAGAAATGGATATTAAAGCACCGACTTTAGAGTGTCCGACTAGTCGAGCTTCTCATTGGTCCATTAGAGAGAAAATGAAACATTTTGAAGTAAATGCTTTAGATCGAACTACTTTGTTCGAACCATTTACATATATTGCATCAAAATGTAACACCGCACCTCCAAAGAGCAGTTTTCCTCAATTAGTACGAAAAGGTACTCAACATTAACAAGTATTAAGTAACACAAATGTAGAATAAAGGGTATCTATAAAATACAGTTGCTAACTTATATAATTAATTAGATAAGTATTTATTTAACTTTTAGGACTTATGTTACCTATTCTTTACTTTAGCTGAGGAATTAAAATTTTGTTATATTTCATCACCAAATATTTCCATTTTAGAAGCTCACTATTCTGTCCATGACCCAACATGTGAATCTATTTTACAATACAAATATGCTGTCACAAACTGTTTCATTAAATAAAATAATTAGATGTTACTTTTAATCACATTTGCAATGAACCATTCATATTTTAGAATTAAATATAAAAATGCGTAAATTATACATTAAATGCAGAACAATTTTTAACTATACACTGGCTAAAAAATATAATATTTTGCTTTATCTAAATTTGTAATAGAATATGATATAGTGGTATGGAGAGGAGTCTACATATATAAACTACATACAGGTTGCACATAATATCTTTATAATTATTCTTTGTAAACCTTGAATTTATCCGAGTAAATAATTTTACTTTGACATGAAATTATTAACTGATTAACTGTGAACAAATTATACTAAAAAAAAAAAAAAAAAAAAACATTTATATTATGTACCTATCACAAGAAAACTTAATAAAACCATTCATTTACAACTACAACACAAGATCTGAAAATCTAATATTTCCAAAAATAAACATCTCAAAATATTATGACAGCTATCTGATAACTGGTTTAAGACTATATGAAAAGCTTCTTATTCATATACAAAATTGTCAACAATTTGTAAATTGGACTGGGAATTAATTTTGTGAAATGGTTTTGTTAATACTAAAAATTATACATGTATTATTAAATTCTAAAACCTATTATCATTATATTCTTTTTCTTCTTTAGAGACTCGCCTATCAAAACAAGGACATCATCCTTAGTGATAGTCAATGCAGTAAATTTGTAAATATTTGTAAACATGTAAATATCAATACTGCTAAATAAATATGTATTATTATTGTTATTATTAATTCAATAACACCAACAAACAAATTTTTTGTTCTAGTATTTTGTCACTTGTTTATACATTTTTTATAATTTATTCAAGTACTAGCATTAGTACTTGAATACTTTGAATAGGGGCTGTTGCTTTCACAGAACTGATGCCCAATATCAATTTATTAATTTTAAACAGTTTAATATGAAATAATGATACAAATATTAATATCATTCATAATATCTGTACATTATTATTTTTGATTTGTAATATAATTTAATATATGGTTCTTTTAAAAATCTACTGTTCAATGTTCATACTATTCAAGTTGTTTATATTTATTTTGGTTTTTTTTTTTTACAATTTAGTGTTATGAACTTTTGATGTGCCCAATAATACAGGTACGCTTTTGGGGCGCTTTTAAATTTACTTAATTAATATAAATTGTATATAAATTTAATTCAATACCAATAAATAAATGATTATTATTGTTTATAATATATTTTTGCTATTTATCATTTAATAGATTATGTATTATTATTTAACAATATAACGTTATACAACTGAAGATATAATTTGTAAAAATAATTACCTATGCCAGGTGGCGTTTATTAAAATAGAGGAATGACGAATACAGTAATGTGTGATTGTAATATTATCATTTATCATCAATACTACGAGTATGTAATATTGAATAATTTAATAATAATAATTGTTAAGAATCTACAACAATAATTATAATATAAAGTGAAAATTATTAATACCAATTAATTAACTATTAATACCTGGGCAGTTGTCGGGCAGTGATTTAAAAAAAAAAAAAAAAAAAAAACATCAATGTTTTAGAGTAGGTATTCAATTTTTTTTTTTGTTCCGCAAAAGTAATATAATACATTATGTATATGATCGCAGGTGACGTTAATATATTTTTAGTGGGTAAACATTATATTATAAATCAAAGAAATGTACAGAATTTTGAACAAACGTCTTGCACGAACACGTCTTGTGCGTCCGACCGCCCCGAGTTGGCAAAAACGGCCGGTGGGAAATTCGTTATACCCCTACGTAGATGTTCAAAGGTCGTAATGTAATATGAACAGAATTTGTCTGCAACGGTCAAATTCTACGCGGAGTGGACGCGACGTGTTTGCTCCGGCCTGGCGGAGTCCTGACGACGCGCGTGCTGCCGAGCGCGCGTCTGGCGCCCGCCCGGCGACTCCCCACACAGCCCATTTCGGCCGATTCGAGCAGTTCGAGCTTTTCGATTTTCTTCCGCGTCTTCGACGACGGGTTGGTGATGAGATGGTTGGCGAAGAACAGCGACATGACGGATATCAGCGTGCCGCACAACACGATGCCGATGATCTGGACCATTGTGAAACCTGCGGAACGCATTAAACGCCGTTGCATTCGCGGGTAGGTATCATCCGCTAGGCATTGTCCAACCTTACCCAGCCTATTGAAACTCACCTTCCGGTTTCCTCAGCACAACGGTTGTGCTCACTTCCTCCGACCCGGCGGAATCGAGGATTTTCACGGCACACGTCCAGTTGCCGTAGTCGGCGTCGTCGACCCGGTCCACCGTCAGGCCGCAGTGGCCGGCCGTGAGCCCTTGACCCGAGTACGCGTACCGAGCCGGCGACGGCGTGGACGGCCGCTCGTCCACGGCAAACCCGAACAGACGGGGCGTCAGGAACCGGCAGTACACTATGGGCTGTTTCTCGACGGTGTAACATCCCAACGTGACGCGACTTCCTTCGGTGGCGTACAGCTCGTCCTGGCGCGCGGCGATCACCGACTCTGCAACAGTATGCAAAACACAGGGAATGCGCGGTCAATAAACGACACCACCAACAGTCGGTGCAGGTTACTGGTTAAGTTAGGTTACGCCGTACCCGACACCGTGACGTTCACCGTGCCGTACATCTCGCGCCGGTCGTCGGTTAAGCCCAGCGCGCAGGTCCAGACGCCCGTGTCCGACGTAGACGCCTCGCCGACGGCTACGTGACACTGGCCGAATGACAGCCCTTCGCCCGTGTACCGGTACCGGCTTCCCTTGTTTCGGCCGCCGCCGCCGCCGCCGCTGCCGCCGTGTGTGGGACGACCGTCGTCCGGTACCGTTACGGATATGGCGGTGCCGTTCGGGTGCCGGAGCCAACAGTAATCGATTGCCGAAGGCACGCTGCAGTCCACTCGGAACGCGTTGCCTTTGGGCACCATCAGTGATTGCCCGGCGGTCACGGTCAACGGCGGTATCCCTGTCCAAAAGAAACGCGGACAAAAAAAAAAAAAACAATCGGTATCGCGTGGACGGAAACGGAGAGACTGTTGGTCAGGGCGGATCGGGGTCGGTTTTAGGGATGTCGCGGAATATATTTTGGGGGCCACATCGCCCCAAATAAATGAAAGGGGATCTAGACAATGCGTTTTTATTAAATAGCACGGGTGGTACCCATCATATTTTCCACTTATTTAATTTAGTTTAGCAATAAATTACGAGAACAATATCAAATCTGGTGGGTATGTGTAATGTCGTATGGAGTTGCGTTATACAAATAGAAATTGCCTATAAATTATAAGTGTGTCACATGCGACTTGAATTCATATGACAATGTAATGGGTAAAGTTTCTGAAACTTTTCTCGATTTTGTTTTCGCAAAATTATCAGTTACATTTTCAAAATCGACGTTTTCTTAAAATATCTGTCGTAGGTCATTTTTACAGGTTAAATCCGCCATCGTCCACTGAAGTGTTCAATTTATTTCGAATTAGAAAACTATCTCGTAACAGTGCAGTAACGGGAGGACGGTAACAGGGATTGATTTAAGGACCTTAATGATAATGTATTGAACGTATAATTTATGAGTCTATAGTATTCTTGTTTTACATATTTTTTGTATATTATTTTTTTTGAACGTTGGTAATCGTATTCAACGGTATTTAAATTACTTAGAACCTATGCGTTTCAGTTTTAATATAAATACAAATCCAATACTCACGTGGCCACGCAATATAAGCGCGCCCACATTTTTTCCCCTTATTACGTGTGAGTAGCACACGGTGACTATTGTGAGATTAAAAATCTGTATTATAAGGGTAAAAAGATTGACGCGTAGTAACATACCTATATTTCTATAAAGATTTGTGTTTATTATTTTTCTGATCAATTAATAATAATATCGTGAAGTGAATGCACGTGTTTCATAATTTAAATTCTTTGAGTTTTTATTGTACGCAACAATGCAGAAAGTTTTCAATCGAAACTATCTAACCATATAAACAAGTTACGAGTATTGCACACGGTAATGTATGCCATCTTTAAAGTACCTAACATCGGTTTTCGAATTTCTACCGCGAGAAATCCGTTGGATTAGCGATATGGACGTGATCGAATAACAGTCACTGTCGAACTATTCCGGTAGTCGATCGTGTTTTGCACACTGTAACGTATTCGATGGATTGAAAACTATTCGGTTATGGATAAATTGTTCGAATGAAATACCTGATACGGTTCATCTAAACCATCGAAACATATCGACCGTGTAAACTATTCAGCGCTTCCGAATAGTTCCGGTTGGGTCCTGAACTAACCCGAACACTTTTGCTCTGGAGTCGCTGTATTTGTTTCGACAAAAACTGGGATATAATTGTGTAAAGTATTTCACTCGGTAACTACACCGCACGTATTCATACCGATGGTCAACGCTAACCTAACCTAGCCCCTAACCTACCTTTCATACTGTTCGACGGCGTGACGACGACGAATCCGCCGTAAACCCTTTGGTCGGACATGGCGTTCGCGCACTTCCACCGACCAATCTCGGACCGTTCGAGCGGCTTCGGGAATGACACGCCGCATTCGCTGTCCGTCGTGCCGTGGTAGGCGTACCGGGCCGTTCCGCGGCCGTACGCCAGCGACAGCGTCTGGATGTCCCGTGGCAATGTCAGTTTGCAGTAGCCGGTCGCCGCGGTCCCGTTGTCTGCGCCCCGGGTGACGGTGGCGGCGGCGCCCGCGGCACTGTCCCGGACGTTGCAGTACACCCGTACTTCGGAGGCCGTCTCGTCGTAACCGACTTCCGTCACAACGCCGTCTAGACATCGTGCATACGGTTGTGTAAATGACACCCAAATACGTTAACGGAAAATACGCTGCAAGTCAAGCGGCTGGGACGCCAAATACCGTACGGGGAAAATTACGATTTTCGGAACGTCCCCGGGGTTCCCCCGTATTTAAAGACTTTATCCGGGTCCGCGGTACCCGTGTACCTAAAATACGCGACCCGTCGAGGTTTTTCATCGATTATCTAGGACACTAGACGTTTTAGGTTTACATTCATACGCCGTACCTGCCAACAGGTAGCCGGGTAGGTTGAGCTATTCCATTTCAGCTTACTGCTTTATCTGGACCCGCGCGGCGGCGGTTTTTCGTCGACTGGATAGTAGGTATTAGGTTTACACGTGGGGAACTAAATCTCTCGGAGCAATATCGGTGTACTAATAGGTACATCCGGTTTGGACCAACAAGCAGATTTTGTTTTGTAAAACTTCTAAAACCAACTCGGTTACACGAAGTCGCGGTATGTAAACTGCGGCAAAATTTCCCTTTTCCTATTAGTCGATACATTAATTACGGTAAATTATTTCTTATATTTATTAGGTATATATATATATATTAAAAACGTACCGATAAGATGATCAATGATCGATAACGTTCGTACACTATCTTGTAACATGTCCGTATTATTATAGTTCTATTTTGTTCCTCGCGTCGTCACATACGAAGGTATGTGACGACCACCGAGTAACGATCAACGGACACATATTTTCATTTTATTATTATTATTTTTTTTTTGTTTTTTTGGTGCGCACATAGTCAATCGGCAGTTTGAAAAAAACCCCGATTTTAAAATTATGAAATAGAAAAAAAATCATTGTTATTTAACTAATATTAAAAACTGTGACCATAAAACTCATGTTTCAATATCACTTTTTTTCGATTCGTATTAAAATTTAAATGTAAAAAATCGTTTAAAACTATCATTTGTTTGCCATAGTCTGGCTAAACATTGTTGTGAATCCAATGTTCCGATATGACACTTGTTCCTACGATACACCTTTTATCTACTGACGTCCGAGTACTAAGCAGTGATTATCTAACGTAAAAGAACCGATATTTAGTACCTATATTATGTAATTTAAACGAATTTAAAAGATTTTCGTTTATCGTATCGGTTTATGTATGCATAATATGTATATACTTGTATAATATGGTGTATATAGCTAATGCGTATGTATCTTATCGGTTTTGCCGCAGTTTGTATAATGTTAAATTTGCTTTTGCCGCAGTTTACTATCTCCCCAGCGGACGCGGGCATAGATATAGCGAACATAAACGTCCAGACACCCCGAAACGTTTTAACGTATGTAGGTTATTATATTTTGTTGTTGTAGAAACCTCTAAAAAATAATATCACTCTATAATTTACGATTACGGTTACTGTTCACGAGCGTTTTTTCACCTCGGTAAGAGTGCAGGTTCACGGTGTACTGTACTTCGGCCGCAGAATCCGGTGTCACCGACCAGCAGGTCCACGCGTTGAGGTGATGCGAACCCACCGATTTGACGTGCACCCAACACTGGCCCGGATGACTGGACACTTCACCCGACGGTCCGGTCATGCGGCAGTAGAACGCCGTCGGCGGTCCACAGGTTACGTTGACCGCGGTGCCCAGCGGTACGCGTACTGTACTCGTCCTGGGCCACGGTTTTGCTGTAACCATTACACGGATTATACGTAAATAACAAGGGCAGCAAGTTATTTTGGACAATTTTAAAAACTGTTTCGAAAAAGCTCTGGAAAAATAACCAAAATATTATGCCGTTTTGGCCGCAACATTGCGGTCCGTTGAAAAAGTATTCAAAATTTGAAAAAAAAAACCGTGAAGCACAAATTCACTTTTGAAGTATACATGTGTCATGCTTATACATGAAACGAATGATATATTTGTTTATTACACGAAAAAGTTTCTCTTGATTTCTGAGATAATCAGCCTTTTTTACGAGGGGGGGAGTGGGTCGAAATATATTTCACCCACTCTCAAAATAGAAAACTCCTTAAAAAGTAACGCCGGTTGTCGGGAAAATGACAAATGTATTAATAGACACGGGAATTGGGTTCTTTTATATATTTTGTAAAATATAACATTTCAATATATAAAATGAGAAATTTGTATTTAATATCATATTTTAATGCAAGTTACAAATTTGTCATGCAAAGTCTAATCTTCGGGTTTTCATAGAAAAAAATCATTCAGTGATAATATTATCTACTTGTATACTTATTTCCTGGTAAATATCCAACACTGTAAGCTCGCATAAGCGATTCTGGCACATTTATTTTGTAACTATGAATCAATGATAAGAGACAAGGGCCGAACTTTAACCTGGTTCGACCATAGATAATAAAAATATATTCAAAATCATTGAAAATCCAAAAAAAAAAAAAAAAAATTGCTTTAAAATAATTTAATTATGCTTTAGATATTATATAACTTTAAAGGTCACTTAATGTTTAGTTTTAAGCTATAGTACAATTTGAGTACTAAAATTATAAATTGGAAATTAATATACCAGTACATTGTTTTATAAATTCCCTCCCCCCCGTTAAAGTCTAAAAGTGAGGTATCATTTCTCTGAAAAAGTTGTTTTTGAAAAACCCTGAAATTCGATATACCCGCAACTGAACAATGATTTTTGATAAACTAAAAATGTGTGTAGTTCTTAATGTATTATAATATCGTATAGGTAATTTATAACTATAATATATATCACGACAAAATGTCAGGGACGGAAGTTGATACCCCGAAACCCCTTCAGAGTTCAGATACGGCCTTGTTCAATATCAAATATCAGCCGATATCTTCAATATACGTTACTCACAACTAGTTCATTTGGATTCTACGGCCATCCCATATTACAATCATTTATCATTTCTACAGTCATCTCTATTTATCGTCAAAAATCTTCTGATTCGGCCCATTATCTTCTTAAGCTTGCAAATCCTACTTGTTAACATCTTTTCCTACCTCATTATCTCGGACTTCCAAATTGAGTGTAGTCCAATATTGGGTTCTGTTCCAGCACAATGCGTAGTGGCTTTTGGATACTCCTTCAGCCGCAGCTTTTCTTTTTAATTAATGAAAACGAAAACGAAAAATAAGATAAAGATAATAGCTATATTAGAGACTCTTCTCAATATATTATTTCTACCTCTCTAAATATTTTCGTCACTATTTTCCGGTATTTTATGTTTTATCGGTATCCTAAGACGTTAATATTTTTCTTTCAAGTACCAAGAATTATTTATGATCGTCTGCGTTCCTCAGTGGGCAAATTCCAGATTCGTACAGTATTACCTGTTTTATTTTACGGTTTTTCATTTCCCTTGACAGTTATCGTGAATTTAATAACTTCAATTATTTTGCCATATAGGTACCAGGATACCTAATGGTGTTTCAGTGTTTACTTGTTATACTCCTTATATTGTAGTTTATATTGTATCGCAGAGTTAAAATTTACATTTAAATCAGTAACGCGAATTAGCTTTTGTTGGAGTCATTTAGCAGTTTCTATAAATAAAACGCACCGTTGTATGTTAACACGTAACAATGTTGTAAATTTACATTCATTCGTAATATTTGTGTAATATTTATGAGTACGACGATTAAATCATATCCGCATATTATGTCTATTATATGCGTTATAACAAACAAACAAACAAACGCTTATTTAACATTCGAAATGTTGGTACTCGTTCAAAAAATACCACAATCGATCAAATCTATTTCTGCAGCGGTTGTACATTGTTGTAAAACCGTAGCTAATGTAAAAAGTCGTTTTTATCGTTTTATTTATTATTAGTTTTTTTTTAAATTCGAGTGCATCGGTTTTTATTTTTTTGAGTGTAGGTATGTTATGTTAATGATTTCAACTAAAAGTATGAAAACTAAATAGTTTACACCATAAAATATTATAAGGAATTTCAACGATGTAGTGAGCAGAGAAAATGAGTTCGGTTTTAATGTATGATAATTCGCTCAAAACGAGTTGTCAAAGCATACAGGTACCTACATTTCGATTTTATAGTACATTTTAGTTTATTTGGTTTTTTTCCTAAACTTTTTCTAATGATGACAACCATGGGCGCCTATTTGAGGGACAAAAAGGGGGACAACATGGACATGTCACATCCTGCAAAATATCGAAATCCACAGAAATCAATTTTCTTGAGCCTTGACAGTTGACGTACGGGTACACGAGGCACTGCAGTCTGGACGATTATTCACCCTTTCGTAATAAGTCTGTCATAACTTATAACATATTTTACAGGTCTTAGTGTTCTTATATTTAGTCATACGTGTCAGTCATTCAGTAAGTGTTTGGAAAACTAGTTTAGTGGTTTTAGTTTGTATCTTCCTTGAAAACTACATAGCGCTCATGAAAACGACATTATTTTCTCGTATTTAAAAAATGTGTGTATGTGTATATATTATTACGTACTAATCAATTACCGCCTGAACTCACGACTATCAAGAACTTTGTCAACGCAAACCGATTTGAAAAACTGTTGCTAATCATTGTTCATTTATAAATTACACAGATTTAGACGAAAATTTGAGGCATTTAAACCGATTTCCCTCATTACAGGACATAACTAATCTGGTCAGTGATGCCGAACCATGTTTTAAGAAGGTGGACAGGTAAACATTTGTATAGACCATCACCCACGTTTATAAAACAAACTCCCATACAACTCTCTTAATTAATACTCCACACGTATCAATTCGATAAAAAATATGGCTCAGATACCCTTCAAAGATCTATTAAAACCCACTCATTAAAAGAAGGGTAGCAAATGCCGCCCTCGGCTGCTGGTTTCGGCGCAACTTCATCGGGAGTTGATTCCCGCTAATATGCTAACACAAATAGTAAAGATACCGTAGCTGATAAATTAAGGCGTGTGTATACGCAGGTTTATGGCGGGATAACAAATCGGGATCGATAACTTTGGACCATTTCATTATGGCGGTGGTCGAATAAACTAAACCAATTAGCCACAAAAATTTGAATAGGTTTAAACCAGACGAATTCCTTAAAACCTCACCGTTTTACTTTAATTCAAATAGGTTTGCGCTGGCGGATTTCTTGTATACTATATGATGCGGTAATTTTTGGCGACAGTTCAAGTAAGGAGTAAATAATTATATTTTCGAGTTTTCTGAATTTTCACGGTGGACGATGGCGACGGTGGACAAGCATTTAATATCCCGATTATTATTTGATCGGTGTCCAAGGCTGCAAATTTCGAAGAGTCTCGACGATAGATATAGCGGTGGCGTTTAAAAATAGGATTTATACGATATAATAATAATAATACATAATATTACGTATATTATATCCAGCAAACAGGGTACGCATATAAATGTATAATCGTCGTAGACGCGTCGCGTAATCGTATACGGTAGGTACTCGTAGTTTCCGTAAAAATTATTGAAATCAATATTGGACTCCGAAAAAATCGGAACCCAAAATATTGTGTATTAGTTAAGAAAAAGAAAACAAAATATAAATTTGAATTAATAAATTGCGTTATTCACACACAACTGAAATAAAAAACTCGAATATTTCAAGTAGCTATAAATCAACTCAACTTGAAAAACGAGTTTCTGTGCAAGTGCTGTTATAAAAATACGTATCGGTAAAAATTTAATGTCTACGATAATAATATATTCTAATCGAATTACAAGAATACAAATTCTCAGCGTGTTGCTTGTACGCGTGTGTGTGAAATGAAATTTCTTTCGGCGGTGTGCGGAGTCGGTGGAATTTTCTACACGCAGATAAACCCACGATTGTACCCATGTAAAAAAACATTTCAACGACATTTGCAGTCACCGAGTGATCGGATCAGGATCGACGCTACGCGGGCGTTGTGCGATCGTCATAGCGGTACACGGGATCAGCTGCTCTGAGAGCGATACGTCCGGTATCGTGGATCTCCGAGAGGAGTCTTTGGAAATTCCGGAGCCATTTGCTCGTTACATCGAACATAATATTGAAGTGTTGATTGCGGTTCGTTTATACGCTGAATGATTCGATTTTTCACGACGACGACGGGCTTGGAATCTCGTCGAACTTTTCGCCGGCGTGCGTATCTTTTGAATACATAGGGGGGTTTATGAGGGTATAGGGAGGAGTATAAATGGGTTAGGGGTGGATGCAGGGGGATAGGGGAGTTTAATAGGGTTGTCATAATCGCAGTTTAACCTTAATAACTATATAGTCGCGTAAAAAGTTTTTGAAAACAATGCAAACAAATTAATTAATGACTATGAGATCGACTAGCACTACGTCGCGAAAAAGTATGTCGTGACGATAATTATTGATTGTTTTCAATTACCCACCGTAAAGAAGTTTCACTTCAAAAAGATTATTTAAATCAACAGGAACTTACATTTTATCTATTTTTAACGGAGGTTTTCCTTGTTTAAGTAATATAAATTTATTAAAACGTGTTAAAAACCGCGTTTTTTTTTTTGAATACGTATCTGTGTGACACACTCCTTCAAAAAATCCAGGTTGCGCAATTGGTTGTCATAATATTATGTTTCAGACCTTTCATAATCAAATTTGGAAATTCTATAACTTGTTATTAATTATTAGTAGTCTGCTAATAATAATTTGTTGTTCATTATACAATTGTATTTTATGCTTTTCAAAGGCTAGAAATTAATCGAGTTACTTTAATAAAAGAACAAAAATTCGGCATTAATCGTTCATGGTGTACGGGAAAATAAAATATAGCGAACGCCTACGCCCGGCTTCATTATTGTCATTATTTATTCAGCCGTGTATTTTGTGGCCATAAAAAACCGAACGATAAAAACAAAATCCAATAATACTCTCAGTACCTACACCCAGTATAACAATACAATATATACAAATACACAGAATAGTCGACATGTTTCGTAATTATTTTGGAACCTATCCCTAGCACCTGTCAGTGGTGGATTCAGGAATTCTCCAAGTGGGGGGGGGGTACGTAAAATTATAACGGTCTTGCCATTTTTTTTTCTAAAATTTTGAACTAAATAAAATTAATTATAATCGTTTTTAACAAATTTTATTATTACTATTTTTTTTGTGTACGCGTATATGTCTGAACAGTTTTTAGACCAAAATATTTCGCCAATCAAAAAATGTACAGACAATTTTTTGTAGTATTTTGAATTTAGTTTGAAGGTGCACTGAGGAATTAATTTTTTTTTTTTTTTTTTTAATTTAATGGTGAATAAAATGACGGAAAACAAGAATATTTTTATGCAATAACGGTTAGATTTAAATTTAAACGATTTTGTAAGAATGGCAGCTATCATTTAACGAATATTTTGGCGTCATTAATTATTTTATTAATTCTGTTTGTGTTGTATCTAAGATTTTAATTACAGTTAAAATGTACGTATAGTCAATGACCTTATTTGAGATGTACATTTTCATTCTAAATTAAATTATAAAACATTTATTTGCGTATTCTCTAATTAATCGGCATGCAATTTTAGTTTATTAATTGTTATGTATTATATTGTATCGCAACAGTATTATAAGACAAAACGGTCTAAAGGAGCTACTAAAAAACTTGAAAGCCATTGATATTAATTAGAACCATTAATAGTTATCCAAAAGTTCATAAGTTTTTTTTTTTTTTACCGAACCTCGAACAAGTGTTGCGTATTTCACGATTTTTGTAGATTTAGAAATGATAAAAAAAAAATATGCTTTAAGGGTTATGCTCGTGGTTCTTTTTATAGAGTGTTAAATATTTACAATTAAAAAAGACGGACATATTTCACAAGTGGGTACAGCCACTGCTATAGGTGGGAAGTTGGGGAGGTAGAATACAGAAGGGAATTTAATGTATATCTGTAAGAAACGATAAACCATTATTTACGAAAAAACGATTCTGAGCGGAGTTCAGTTAACAGTGGTGCTTTATCAACAATATATATCATATTATGGTAAAATATTAAATAATTAAATAGGTATTGTATATTTTCTTTAATAATATTTGTTTAATATTGATCTGATTTTCCCGTTTTTCTTACGATTTCCTACATTTTTTTCGGTTTTTCATAGTTGATGAAAAACTGGAAAAATCGAAAAATGACCCCCTTAAGGTACCAACTAAAGAAAATTTTCTTTCAGAAAAAGGTTTATATCGTGTACATCAGAGTACATATTTTACTGGTAAAATTTTTGTACACAGTATAAAAAAATAAAAAATAAACATCTTTGTAAAATCAATACATTCTTCGCTACACTCAGAATCTAAAATCAATGAGCTATCACTATTTATAATATAATCAATAAATTATTATAATAACTTTTTGGTGCAACAAAATATATTTAGGTAGGTTGTAATAATAATTAATATTGTAAATATTAATTATATAATGAGACAATAAATATTCATATTCCTCACGAATACGAATTAATTGAAAAAAAGAATACGGTCAATGAGGGGGGGGGGTTAAACGCCATGACCCCCTCCCCCTCTGAGAGTAAGTCTATGATGAAGAAATGAAATATTGTCTCTATTTAATAAAAATATATTGTATATTATGATCAGAGCCGGATTTTAACATTTAAACACCCGGAGAAAATGAAAAAATTACGTCCATTTCAGGGAACTGACCAGTTAGTATTTTTTTTTTACGAAAAATCAAGCACACTTACATAATAGTGTTGCCAACAATTTATAAAACTACTCGCAATATACAGGATAAATAAAATAATCGTTTTTAACTTATAAATCAAACATTTTTAATTTTATACTAAACAAGTAATTGTTTTAGAAGTACTTCTAAATGATGTATTTGAAACTAAAATCTGTGGTCAATATTTCTAAGTTTCAAGTCAAGAAAAAACAATTATTGGTAATAATAACATGTGCGAATTATAACATTAACAAATCTAAATTATTTGATTCTTATTTTTAATATAAAAAGCTGTATGTAAATGAACAATATTTATATATTTTAAATATTCGTTACAATCAAAACGTGTAGTATCTAGGTATTATATGTACGGAAAAGGTACAATGAAACAAAAATATAATCAGATACTGAAAATTGTAAGATAATAATTAATACTTATGGTTTAAATGTATGTATTAAAATATCTACATTTTACATTTCCAAATAACAAAAGTCTAATTTTAATATTTAAAATTGTATTTTTCTGACTTTGCTCGTAGGAAAATTACCAATGAATGAATTAAAATCAAACATCTTTGTGATTTCATTAAATGTAAAGACCGGAAAAAAAACGGTTGAAAAATGGGAAAATGTACGAAATATATTAGTTAAATATTACGATTTTTTTTTTTTGTGTACAATTTTTCTACCAAAAATCTCTGATTTTTAAGTGTAGCACCTTTTCTGAGAGGAAATCGATGTGGGGAGGTACTTTAGGGTGGTCATTTTTCGATTTTCCCAGGAGTTTTCTCAACATATGCGAAGAGAAAACGGAAAAATTGGAAAATCATAAAACAAATATTATTAAAGAAAATATATAATGTCTATTTAATTATTTTACCATAATATAACATATTTCATATTGTTGACTAAGCATCACTATCAACTGGACTCCACTCAGAATCGTTTAAATACATTAAATTACCTATAACAGTAACTGCACCCTTCCCCATTATCCCAGGACTGCCTTTTTAGTTTAAAATTACATAACAACGAATTACAATTAATGTTGCCATTTTTAGGATATAATTTTAAATAACATAATTTATCATCTATCATAATCTACATAATTTATACATAATTTTTACATTAGGTACGTACTTATATTAATGAAAACGATGTCACAAACCGTATTTTATCATTATCATTTATTACTAACTGGATAGTGAAACTAAAAATTTAAAACTATTTTGCCCCATCCATTGACAAAATCATGTATATAATTCCGGTCTCTATTAATAACAAATACTATTCACAAGTTTTCCTAACATAAACTATAGACTGTATGCCGTTTAATCAACCTTAGGTATATTTGAGGTATAGTAGTACTTATTTTTAATTTTGTTTTTACTAACTTGAATACCTACTAATGACAGAGCACTGACTGAAAAATTTATTTTATAAACTAATTATTACTATTATTATATAGGGTATGCGCCGTGTGTTGAATTTCATTTGAAATGTTGAAAGCATTAAAGCGGAAATACGATGTAACACGGACACATACGCACACATATGCACACAAATAATATTATAATGATAATAAAATTCAATAATATTTTTGTTTCTTATTTATTTGAATAAATAAATGTCTTTTAAAATATTATTTTGTGCTTATGAGATATTGTCAATTTAAGCAGAGTTTATGAAATCTTGAAAAAACACGCTCTGGAAAATTATACGCCCGGGGATAAATCCCCGTCTTCCCTCCCCTAGATCCGGCCCTGAATATGATAAAACTTATTTTGACGACACACGAAAATATGTGTGCGCGCGTCGTTTGTTATGCGATCAAACGTGAATACATGAACACTGCGTATGCGAAAAATTTACCAAGGAATGCAATTTAACAGGCACGACTATCGACACAGCCAATGGCAAGAAAGATGCGCGCGCCGAATAGCAAAATCTAAAACTGTCGAGACCAACGAGTGGCGGACTTGCAGTCGTCGGTGGCCGGACAGCTGTTCGGTTGTTGCATGGCGTTCAACTGAGTAGTGACTGAGAAAAGTCAAAGTTTTTATCATTTATCAACATGAAATCAGTATATTACTGGCGGTGATAGTGATGACATCTCAAAGCACAAAAAACGCAGTGATGACGATAACTGCAAGTTTTATATTTTTAAAGAGTTTGGTATAACCGTTTAAAGTTTAGACTGGTGGAGTAGGGATGGGTAATAAATTGTATGATGTCCTCTATATCCTATTCCTCCAGTCTAAACTTTAAACGGTTGTAACTCATCAACGGTTAATATGATATTAGTGTTATGCGTATCAAAATTTCTAAAAAAATATTCTCCATTCAAATCTGTGTTAAAAAAAGTGAGGTTCCTATTTCCTATATTATTTGTTTAATAAACATAATATCGTATACAAATACCATAATAAATAATGTTTATGGTATTTATGTACGTATAACTCGTCTAAGTCGACGGTTACGGTAGGTCCCTCATATATTCTAAGTAGATAAACGATAAACTATATTGTTTACCTACTTCCGTGTATATCCACTGACTTCTATACCAAGTTAGTATTGAAGTCTGTGAGCTTATTATATATTTTATAATCACAGTCCATAGATAACAGAAAAACTCATAACCCATAGATGTACACAATACATTTGTCTACATAATATTTTTGCCACGGACTAATATAATATACTATCCGTGGTTAAAACGTAAAATATGATCAAGGAAATTTTAAATATTTTGCTATCAAATCATTAAGTTCGAAAATTTACAGATAGGTGTTGTTGGGCCAGCGATACACAAAATTTAAAAAATTAAATCCCAAGGAGGGGTGATCCAACTATCGCTCTCCCTTATAACCGCCACTACTGTCTATCATATTAATATTATAATTAGTAATGAGGACTACCGAATAGTTTACAATATCTAATAGTATTCGATAATTTGAATAAACTATAATATTGTAGTCTTTCTTTGAACTTATATGTTTAACTTAAGTATTAAAAAGGAAGGCAATAATATTTTTATCTAATACCTACATTTCTTACATTTTCCTATTTTTCTTCCGTTTATTTTTTAGTTTTTCATATTTGTTGAAAAAACTCCTGAGAAAATCGAAAACTTACCTCTTTAAAGTACCGCCCCAGTGAAATTTCCTTTTAGAAAAATGTCTATTATTATAAGTTGGAATAAAATTGCTGGTAGAAAAGTTGTCCACAGAAAAACATTTTTTTAATATTTTACTAATATATTTCGTACATTTTCTCTTTTTTCCTCCATTTTTATTAAAATTGTTCACATTTGATGAGAAAACTCTTGAGAAAATTGAAAAATTACCTCTTTATAGTACCTTGTTACACCGATTTCCTTTCAGAAAAGGTGCTACACATAAAAATCAGAGCATGATCTCTGGTAGAAGAGTTGTTCACAAAAAAAAATAAATATCTTTGTGGAGTGAAAAATCTTATGGTTTTACATAAGATTTTTCACTCCACTCAGAATTTAAAATTCTTAAATATTTAAATAACATAAAAATCAATCAGTTTTAATTTTTTTATTAACGATGAACTCGCACACGTCTTATATTTTGTTCAAAACATGGTTTACAATGTACTCTTTCATGCTTCGTAATAACGTCCGATTACAATATATTAATCTTTCTGAATGAGGATAACTTGCTATGCATTAGAGAATGAAAATACAAATTTAATTTTTCTCTAAATCTATGTCCCCCATGAAGACAAACCGATAGAAAAAAAAATCGAAAAAATTGTATATTAACAGTGCTGGAAAAATCAGTTGAAGACGGTGTGACACACTATATATTGAATTTTTATTACAATAAAATCTGTTCCCTAACTACAATAATGTATCTATAGCAATTTTTTCGATCGAAAAATGTTGCACAAAATGATGTGTCGGTACAATTGACAGACAAAAACAATTAATAAATTCTGTTCAATTTGTAAATTCTGAAGAGGTCGTATCACCTTATCATGTCACTCTGTAATTTATATATATTGTTTTGTTGTACATATTACCATATTTACTTATTGTGTCTTTGTCAATACAGATTGTAAATTTTCTTTAAATAAAGAAAAAACTAAACTATGAGTTTTCATATAAGTAAGTACTTCGATTCCGATGTATTAGAGCAAAGTGTACTTCGATAATTACAGTATTAAAAACAAATTATCATTGTCATCGTAAATAAAAGTACTATTTTTTTTTTTTTATAGCGAAAACCATCGTACTACAAACGTCTAAGTGAAATATACTAAATTGCTAAAACCGTTTTTTTTATTTCGTGCTATCACATTCCTCCGGACTTTTTATCTACATACCTTTAACACGTCTTTAAACGACTGTAATAAATATTTTTCAAGTATACTCGTATATAATTATATTATACACTACAGTGTGTTCACTCAAACCGTAGGTCTTTCCTTATTGTTATAGTAATCTTTAGATTAGTTTGTTGCAGCTATCATTCACGCCTTTTTCCTGTAGCTTGCTACTGTTTTTTTAGATCATTGTATTTTGCACGGTGTATGTCTTATATGTCTTATTTGAGTGGGTGTAAAATATTGAAAATCGTGTTAAAATAAAGCTTAAACGATTCCACAATGATTGAAAAAACAAAACAAAAATCACTTAAATTATTACGAGAAAATTGCTGGTTCGTGATAAAATAATCGCCATGTATACAATATACATAATATACTATCGTTTACCTATATAATGATAACCGTCAAAATTAATGACGAATACTATTATTTTTGTCTGTGTTTTGCATAATATTATGTTTAGGTGCAAATAATTTTCGAGAATTTTCGGAAGGCAGTAACAAATTTTGTATTTTGTTCTATTACGTATATTGAGCGTGAGAAATAAAAGTGGATACTTATCGATTGTTATTAACTATGATTATGTGTGCAGTGTTTATCGATTGTTTGCATTATTTTTTTGTTTTGCTCTGTAACCACGAGAACGCCATTCATTACGAGACGATTTCGATCAAATATATAATATATGCAATATACCTAGAATTTGAAAATCATTCAAATATAGGTCCCAATTCCAAATAATATAATTGCGTTTGCCCGTTCCACATGAATAAAATTGCAAAAATATATAAGTACCTATATCGCGTTCGCTGTATTCTGTCGCGCGTCGAATAGAATTCGCCAATAAAATTACAGCGTAATAATTATTATCTCGGGGAAAATATTAATTTTCTCGATGGCTGACGAAAATGCGTAATAATAAGTTATATTTATATCGGTTCAGTTTGGCTCTATTTGTTTCGTCTCCGTCGTCGATTTGAATAATTCATTTTTATTAATCAGATACATAAATATAATATAATCGTCAACAAAGCGTTAATTGCGGACGAAATAAAAGTATTTTCACAATATTATACAGTGCGGTGGCCACATATAAATGGGTACATTCGTATACTTACACTACCGTATAGCATCCGACACCCTATACCTATTATTTTGAATACTGTTAGTGGAATATGGAACTATTAGACTCCTAACTGGACCCAAAAGATCTTTCTGATTTACAATTTTTTTTTCACTTATACGTTTTCAATTTCAATTATTGACTCAGTTTTTTTTCTTGCATTAAATATTAATGGAAAAAACCTACGAGTTGCACAAAGCTCCGTCACTATTTTTGAATCCCCTCTCTCCATTTATTTTGTGTTATACAGAAATATTCTTTGTAAAACAATAAATAACCGAGTTCTATAATACTACAAAATTGGTGAAATTTCGAGTATAAAAATCATGATTGGGGAGGTAGGGACGGATCGAAAGTTGAAAATATTAAGAGGCACTTATGCAATATATACCGTATATAAAATGTTATCCCCTAGCTTCGTTTGGGGTTCTGTGGCATTCAAAAGTAAAACAAATATCATCTTCTTTCCGTAACAATATGTGAAATTCGTATTGAAATTTAATTCAATTTTGATCACTTAAACTCTAATTTCCGAATTTGAACTCATTGGGTCTAGACTTTCGAGGGAGCCACTAGAAGTAATTGAAGTAGCAGTCAAAAGTAGCTACACAAAAAAAAAAAATTTAAAAAAATATATCGTAGTAAAATCTATACATTTCTCACTATGCACAGAAACTACAAACATACAACATTATATAGAATTAAAGACCACACACACTACAAAAGCTTAAGTAACATAAACACGAAATGGTTACGATAAATAACAATAATAATAATAATAATAATATAAATAGTTTTGAACACCCTGTTTCCGTGGACATCATCATATGTTTAGCGCAGTAACAGACAATAGATTTGCCGCAGATTTTTGAAAACAAATAAACAGCAAACGTATACAAATCAACGGAGTTATTTCCCCATAGCAACGGATTTTCGTTGCGTTTTTACTGTCGTGACGCAAATTCACAGCTCGAAAACGTAAATGCGCAATATTGTACATTAATGCGAATCGTCGGAATAGAACTTGATATTTAAAACTGTATGTCATTTATCGATTTCACAGATGAACTATACTGGCGTTAGGGAATCGGGCCACAATAAACCTTATTTCAAAAAGGTATACAGTAATTGGCTTACTAAAATTTTACATTTATAACAGGTAGACCTGGTGATTGGGCCACTATTTTAAACAATATTTTTGTTATTGAATCCGGTAATTGGGCCGCTATATTTTAATATATTTTAGATTTGACAAAAGGCAAAATTCTATTTGACACCACAATTTTAAACTATAATAGTATTTTGTCCACGATTGCAAATTTAAATTTCTTATGTTCTTTATAATCGATTTATATTGACAGCACTTTTGAATACTGTGTAGAACAATGTGTATCCCATTATTTTTTTAAAAAAATTAATAATCATTTTTAACTAATTTTATTTTATATATTTTAATATATTTAAAATTTTGTATTTTTGTGTTATACGTTTGTGGCCCAATCTCCGGGTACCCTTTAAAAATATACCTTTTTTTTGTAGCCCAATACCCGAGTAATGAAATGTGCAAACATATTGTTGACGAAGTAGATAAAATGTGGCCAGATTCCCGACCGCCCAAGTATATGAATCGAGAGTGGTGTGAGAGTGGTATGAGGGCGCGAGGACGACGCGGGACGATCGGGTCAAATCGGTTGGGATGAACGCGGAGGAGACTAAGACGTAAAATATTATCATTTAGATGTCGTTCGCGCGTGTGCACGTGTGTTTTTTTTTTCAGCAGGTAGGTCAAACGAAATGTACGGGGTTTTATTTTACAAAAAAAAAAAAAATAATAATAATAATAATAACTACACTGCAGTAAAATTATTAACGAAAGTTCAGATTTCCAAAGTACATACGCATAGGTATATATACGATGTACGTCAGCACGTGCGCGTTTTATACAAAATGTGTATAATACCTAATAAAGAAGAAGAAAAAAAATAAGTAACAGTTTTCTCCGCGGAGTAATATTACACTCATTCGACGAGGACACGTCATTCGCGTGAGGTCGGGGCGACGTTCACGAGTGCCAATAGCGCGAGGAGTTGACGAGCGCGCGCACCATACGCGATAATATTAATCGCCTCGAAATACGACACACTCGGCACGGTACACACGTATTTCTAAACGACGGCTACGGCGACGGCGATATCGCGTGTAGCGTGTACCCTGTACACAATATAATATTGTGTACGTAGATAACTAGTGCGAACCATATCGATCCCGTCAATCCCGACGCGGTACGCCATTTTCGAGGGGTTCGTATATTTACACGCATTTATAGCTATCGCGTCCTCGTCGTATGAACACTACAATAATATAATAGTGTATGGACAACGTGGTCACATTCAGCGGCGACATACGCAATGATGTAGTGATGAGAGAAGGGGGGATATTCTCATGAGGATTGTTATACCGGAGAGAATTATCATTGTGAATTTAAAGCAATATTTCGAAACGGAGTAAAATGCGATGATATATACGTCTATTCAGAACATCTTTGGTAGGTTTGGGAGTTTTTAAACTTGACTATATGAACGAGTGAACATTGAAGAACAAACAACATAAACATTAAGTACGTAGATAATAGTATGCACAATGATGAAAAAAAAAACAACAAATGTTTAATATAGTATATGCTTACCTATTAGACATTGTTATGTTTACACGTCATAACTTATAAATGTACAATATTATATACGTACAGTTAAAAAGTTATTTTATTCATTATCTTGTAAGTTATTTGCAATTTCTTACTAGTTAATATGTTATATTATAACGTTTTTATGTTTACTAATATTAAATACTGGACATTGCATGGTTGCATGGGACGGGTATTGGGCAGTGGACACATAGCGGACCAAAGTCCAAGATACGCAAGTGTGTGACACATCGAACCTCGGATTCGTCACATCCTTGCCTATTAATACCCGGATAGATAGGATAGGTGACCTGTGTATTCTAGCAACGTGTCGTACTCGAACCCATAATCATTAAGCAGTCGCGTAGGAGTTCAATTGACCCCCATCAAAAATAAAACTTATATATCACAAGACATTTAATAATAATATAATAAGTATAGTATTGTATTGTATTTATTTTTTTTTTATTATTAAAGTTGTATCTACATTTATACATCATACAGTAACCAATAGGTTACTTTGAAATTAAAAAAAAAACATTTCTTGTGTTTTAATTGGAGCGAAATTTCTAGGCCAAAAGTTGTTTACAGACAGGAAAAAAAAATAATATACACCATAGTAAAATCAATTTATTCTTTGCTTCACTTAGAATTTAAAACAGAAATCAATTAAAATGTTTAAATTTTTGTCAGTGGTATGTGTCATAATTAAACAGAGATATGCAAATAATGAAAAATAATCAGAAAATTAGAAAAAAGTGATTTGTCTAAAAACAATTAAAATAAGATAAATAAAAGCATTTTCAAATTTTATATTTAAGATCATTGTAACATGACATGAATTTCCATAGAATTTTCGCTAGATAATTTTAATAAAAGTTGTGCCAAAAAAATATGCAAATACCTACTTGAAGTCCCGAACCCTGGTTATTACATTATTACATTCCTCTCAATTTTTTTTATCTCTAAGTATAACTTACGGTGAACGTTGTGTCAAATTGTCAGTATGAATATTAAACGGTTAAAAAAAAAAAAATAAATGAATAAAAAAATCGTGATTTCGGACTTTCGATATTTTTATAGTGCCATACGAATAATTTATGATGAACCATATATCAAAATGTCAAGCATTTCTGAGAAATTTTAAAAATCAAAGAAAAACTAAAAAAAATACACGAATATTGAAAATAGCTTTAAATACCTCAGATTGAGTTGAAAATTATACCATGTCTTTTTTTTTTGCCTTTTTTGGGTAATATAAAAATTCGATGATAAATTTAGTTGTATACGATTATTTTCAATTGAATTTGAACTGAATTACATCTAAAACACAGAGTCGAAAATAATAAAAATCATTATTCCCTTCCCGTTCTTCGAACGTTCAAGGGGATCGTCATGGGGCCTGGTCCATAGCAAAAAACTACAATGAAAATCAATTAATGAACTTATTTATGCACTAACAACGTTTTCTACAAAAAAAGCTTTTTTGTTATTCTTTGATTAGAGCAATAGTTATTAACAGACACAAAAATAATGAGCTAATACTGCTGACATGTGTGCCACTGTTATAGATGGGAACTTGGGACTATAGGATGCATTCGTTTCGTTTATATCTGAACGCGACGATGAATCATTGATAACGGAAAACGATTCTCAGCGAAGTTCGATTAAACATGTTTTAAACTGCCGCGTTTTTTAAGATTTTCATATAATTAAAACGCTAAATAATAATAATAATAATAAAAAAAAACAAATGTTTACCTAAATGGTACCTACCACGTGAACCGTGACGACATTTTTTAAACGTTTTTTATTCGTTATTATTATGCGTGTTTACTGCATTCAAGACTTTTATAGGTTTTATATTTAACGGCTTTATGACGTGTTTTTCTTCGTACTCCGTAAAAATATTCATACAAATATAACGACTTCGCCGTATGCGTAATAATATAATATTATTATAAATTATAATACTTATTTGCGTTTCGGGCAATTTAAATAATGTCACGCGTTCTCCATTTCGTGTTGTACTCTAATAACTAAATTTAAAGACGAAACATACAATTGCCGAACTGCCTAAAGAAATTCAATATAAAACTTCCAAAAATTACAAAAAAAAAAAAAACAGGCATTCAAAAAGATGTTATATTTGAACTTCTTCTTAGAAGAAATTTCTGCCACGTTTCTCTTACGAACATCTTCCTGTCTCAAACGGGGTCTTTCAAGTGGTCATTTTCTTTCCAGGTTCTATTCTATTGCTGCGTGTAAAAGTGGATTTTGACTTCATCGATAAAATTAACGGAGTGTGCTAGTAAATGTTAGTTTTATTGCACATGCGTGCACCAAAAGGGTTAAAATTTTAAAATTTGACTTCAAAATATGTCTTTTAGTAAACACAATAAAAAATAAAAAACGTACTCCAAGTCTGTTATATTTTGCCAAATTATATAGGTGATCCACGGTTGTTATGCATACAATTGTGTTACAGTATTTACATCAATATCGTTCCTTCTCGATGCCTGTCGATACTGTCACTACTCAGTATCTAGTAAGTAAGTTATATATTCGTGGTTTTGTTTAGATTTTTTTTGTATTTCGATTTTCATATATTTTCTTTTTCGAACCATTTGATTTATTGTTACTACACTAAGACATTCATCGTCAAAGTAGAAGAAATGAAAATATTGGATTACTCAACAAACGTAATACTAGAAGTCACTTTTAGATTCCGAGCGTAGCGAGGGAGCTATTGATTTTACAATGCTGTTCATTTCTTTTTAGTTTTAGTCTGTGGACACGTTTTTTCCTAGTAAACTTCCTCCGATGTATGGGTGTAGCACCTTTTCTGAAAACTCAAGTTGTTTAAATTATAATTTAAAGAAGTCATTTTTTGATTTTTAACGTCATTTTTTAAATAAAAGCATTTAAGTGGGAAAAAACGTAGGAAAACGTACAATTTCACGATTTAATTATTTTGTAAAAACACGAACGAAGTTTTCTCCTAGAAAAAATGATTTAATTTAATTTAATTTAAAAATCACAAGATATATTTTTTGTTGCCTTTTTTGAGCTTTTAAGGAATTTTAATTTTTGAGAGTTTTTGCTGTAATTTGGTTATAAATACACGTAGAGACTTGAAATTTAGTAATAATACTTATATTGGACTTACCTAAACGTGGTAAAATTTCTAAAATCATCGGTTGAATTTTTTTTTTTTAATAAACGTTTTGAAATCAAATTTAAATTAAAATCGTAAAAAAAAAATACGGCTCTTCAAATTATGTATAACCGAACTGCGTTCGGAATCGTCTTTCGTCAAGCAATGGTATATCATTGCTTACAGATACAAATGAAATAACTTTGTGTGTCTTACCTTCCCAACTTTTCACCTACAACAGTGGCCGCTCCCATCCCCAGTATCAGCTCTTTACTATTAAAGTATAGCTACAATATAATCTTTGGAACATTTGTATTCACAAAGAAACTTGTTTGCTAACAGTATGTAGTATAATTATTTATACTTGGTTGAATAAATAGTGATCATGATGTACAATGATTATTATTTTATTAATTCAGCTAGTATTTTAGTAATACAATTACTAATAAACACAGACGCCAATACGTTTTTCGCTCCGAATCCAATACACAAATCAACGAATTCAAGTCGTTGCAATATAGTCTTTCTGAAACGAGGACATGCTATTTGTTACGGGTATGGTAACTATATAATGAGTTAATGCAAATTAAAAACTAAGCGATACGGGATGGCGTGCTTCTCACCACCAATAAAATGTTAGTGTTTTTTTCCGTTTTGAGGTTCTCGTTTGTGAAAAATCGACGAAACGAATAATAATAAGCATCGAAATTTATTTCCAAGCGTTTCGATATGCGAAAGAGAAAAGTTTATTGAACATTTTTATTTACACATAACTGTATAATATATAAATGTGAAAATGAGAATCTTTGAATTTCTCGGGAATCACCCGTCCGGTCGTCGTTATTGTTTTTTTTTGTAAACGAAAGTGTACACCGCAGAGATGGTTCTCATCAATCATCAATCATCTACGTTAATAAGCAATCGAATTATTAGTATTTAGTACTAGTTCATAAATCATAGTTATTAACTATTACGAGTCGTGTACCAAATATGGACGATAAAATTGAAAACGCTTTTACTACAATACGAAATGCATTTCGACAGAAATTGTTTAATCACACTCGTGGAATTTATAAACAGTCCAAAGTTTGTCAAAATGAGAGGGAAAATAGATTTTTATAAGTCCCCTAAATACATTACAACGTTTTAAAACCACTCGCCACTGTGGAAAATTGCCCGAACGCAAAACGTCCGCAAAACACGCCGGAGCTGTCATGCTGGGTACGTAGGGTATTTATAAATATAAATTACAATATAAATTACATAGTAATTAAAAATGTAATAAAAAATTAATTTATGAAACTTTTATTTTGAAGTATTTAATTTTTAAGGTTAATTTTTGAACCTTTTAAGTCATATTTTCCTTTTTAGTTCATTTCCCGGTACTTTTAATAATCAAATACCGTGTTTCCGTCAATTATTCGATCTTTACACACATATTTTTTGTTTTACACAGGCTGTATATAAAAAATTCAAATTCAAATTCATATTTTATAAAATAATATTTTACACAAGTTGTATACGGATTAGGTAAATATAAGGATTCGATAAAATAAGACAATATTTCTTAGATTAGTTATTTGTAGGCTTGCGATACATCGATGTCAGTAATATCAAAATAAATATAAAAAAGACGTCCTAGGATAATGGGGACGGATACAGTCACTGGTATAGATAATTGAATATATACTTGTAAGTAACGATAAACCATTGCTTACGAAAAAACGTATCTGAGCGGAGTTCAGTTGATAGTAATGCATTGTCAACAATTATGTATTATTTTCCCATAATATGACATATATATATATATATGTATATTGTTTCAAAGCACCACTATCAACTGAATTACGCTCAGAATCGTTTTTTTCATTAGCAACGGTAAATCGTTGCTAACAGACATACATTAAATTACCTATAACAGTGGCTACATCCATCTCCATCATCCTAGTATGTCTCTTTGTGCATGTTTTCCGCAATTTTAAGGTATTTCACTGCATTAAATTCACAGACCTAATTATTATTATTCGCCGTTATATTGATACGCGACACCTCGATAGTGTCGCCGGCGATTTTAAAAACCATATCTGCCGTAGACGCGGCCGTCGAAATGTTCTATTACCACGGTCACCGGTCCGAATCGCCGATAAAACATCGCCTCTAGAATAAATAATTACGCCGAAACGTTCGGCGACTAGGCGGCGGCTGCTGCACAGGTGGTCGAATTGAATGGAGACGGTAAAGTTTTAATTAAAATAAGACTCGTTTTCCGGTCGCGTTTTCAATAAAAACCTATAGAAGGTTATAAACAAAAATTAAAAAATAAAAATAATAATAAATAATAGATAATTTTATCCGTTTTGTTATTCTAGCTGGGTGTCGTTTTAGTGTTTGACATAATTGCATACAACAGCATCGCACGTTTATCAGACCGCGGTTTACAGTCTGTTCGGTTGTGGAATATAATATTATCATGGATGCTGCGTTTATCAGAATACGGGGCGGTTTTCGATGAGTGAGACGAACGAAATGAGACGAGATGAGATAAAACCATGCATTTCAGGTGATCTAGATAAGTGATATTGGCGAATGAAATGAGTAGTGTTTTAAAAATATGATATGAAATGATAAATATGATGGGCGGAATGGATGAAGACTGTGATAATTAATGAAATACGCCGAAATAATCTCATTGATCTCGTTTGTTAAAAGAGGTACCCGAGTATAATCAAAACTATCATAGTATCATAATTATTAACGTTTACTTGTTATGCTATCATGCGGTATGTGAATGTTCTGAATATTTTATAAAAACTAAATTTGTGTACATCAAGTATTATTGTATTAACGCTTATTGTATTATGCTATAATGGTTTTATCTTTTGGAATGCCAAACCCAAAATGACTTTGAATTCAAAACCGACAATAAATGCGGTAAATATAAATACCTACATCTATATTATGCATTTTGAATTTATATTTTAGATTCTGAGTAAAGCGATCATCTTATAGTTTTACAAAGATGTTTTTTTAAACATTTTTTTTTTTTATGTGAACACTTTTTTTATTAGAAATCTTTTTCCGATGTATACGTCATAGACCTATTTCCGAAAGGACTTTTTCTTGGGGTGGTACTTAAAGGAGGTCATTTTTTGATTTTCCCAAGAGTTTTCCTAGCAAATGTAAAAAACCGGGAAAAACGTAGAAAAAACGGGAAAATTGGTACAATATTAAACGAATATTGTTATAGAAAATAAATTATAATGCCTATTTATTTTATCATAATATGATATATACGATATGTATATAAGATCGTATATTGTTGACAAAGCATCACTGTAAATTGAATTCCGCTCAGAATCGTTTTTTCGCGTTAGCAATGGTTTATCGTTGATTACTGATATACATTAAATTCTAAATCCTACATTCCCAACTTCTCTCATACAACAGTGAGTGCACCCGTCCTCATTATCCTATAGGATAGATTTTTATAATTTAAATTACCAATAATTTTAATTTTTGTACATTTCACTCTTAAGAAATACTGAAGATCTATTTTTCTCATAAACGAAAACAATTTTATCAAGGATTTTAGATTATTTAAAGAATGTATACATTCTCACCGAGTCCACCCATTGGTATCCAATTACCAAAAAACGTGTGCAGCACAACGGCACTCACAGAAATATGAACAGGGGGGGGGGACAAAGTCAAAAGTAGGTATAAGAATTTTTTTACAACTTACAACTTACAAGTAATCATGGCTTGAATATTTAAGCCATGCAAGTAATAAAACAATCAATATTTAATATTAACTTAAATAGCGAGGGGGAGCATGGCCGCCATCGGCATTCCCCCTGCGGGCGCCCTTGATGCAACATATATCTCTACATAGGTTAAATCAGTTTACAACAGTGATAAGCCGATCGATTAGCCAATGACGTTATTGTTGTTATTGGTAAGTTTTCACACCAGTGAAAAACCATTTCAAGAATTTTACCCAAAGTTAAATTTGATTTGCATCGATTATTATTTAAACTAGTGTAAGTGAATTATTTGATTTTCGGACGGATTGAAAGATTTGACACTCTTGAATCGACTCATGGATGTTATTTCATGTATTTTGCCTGATTGTGATCTCTTTTTTCCGGCACAGATTTCGGTCTTACCTTGAAACTTACACTAATTATTGCCTCACCATCCGATAGCATAAGACCACGCGATTTCAAAAACGCAATGGTTGTTTTTTGTTAGGAATAATTGAATACAATTCATTCGCCAACGCATATTCAAATAAATCACACAACTAAATAAACATAACGACTACACGGTGAGCACAGCTGAAAACCGATTGTCCAAAATATCAATTATCTATATTCCTATTCCTGTCCAATACAATTTATATCTTTGATATTTGAATACCAAACAGATAAACCTTAAGGTAGGTCTTATTGTGGTAAACATTTTTTTATTAGCAAAATAATTTAAGATTAAATAATGCAGGGAACACATTAAAATGGTGACAACTATGTAGATGACACACTGTATCGAGTGATCCATTTAAGTGGATGCACTCATTATCTCAGAGTGTATAAACTTTTTTCGTAATTTGTTTTCTAGAACATTTAAGAAGCAAGCAGCTCTACAATTTTATATTTTATGTTATTTTTGTCACCCTTATTTATGGGAGTATTTTCAAACGGTAACCTGTTAAAAATTTCATAAATAGATGGGGTATTAGTTAAAACAAATTTGAGGGTTGACATTTTTGATTTTGTCAAGTCATTGACGAGATATTTTATTTTTTAAGTATGAGTTGAAGGAGAATAGTGGAGCATTATTAACACGCCGCGTGTCGTACACAAATGATACCCCAAACTTAAACGTGGAATATCTCGTTGACGGATCGACGGAAATCGAAAATTTCAACATTAAAATTTATTTTAACTAACACTCCATCTATTTATGTACTTTTTAATATAGATTGCCGTTTGAAAATCAAAAGTAGGTAGTGGTTTCACTCCCGAAAATAAGGATAAAAAAAAATAACATAAATATAAAATTGTAGAGCAGCTTGTTTCTTAAATTGTCTTGAAAACAAATTCCGGAAAAAGTCATTATTTTCCGAGATAATGAGTGTGCCCACTTAAACGGATCACCTGGTAATGAAACTGCTGTCGTGGATCGTCACTAATTATCGTAAGAATGTCTACGGTTCTATCCGATTGGTCGCACGGACTTAATTTTTTATGTGCCGTTTGATACCAAAAGAATAATATTACCACGTTGTGTAGCGGGCCAATAATTGAAACCGATACGGGTGTTATTCGTTTGTTTTTACCGTTGCAAGTCACTCGGCTTGTGTACGCGGCTTGTCGTCCGTCCGCGGTCCGCGCTCTCAGCGTCCAATCGCCGACGCCGGGCGTCACTTTTTCGGTCCTGAGACCGCACTGTCCGGACCGGTATCCGTCACCCACGTACGCGGGATCGACGGCCACGCCGGCGTCGCCCTTGCCGTCCGTTTCCTGCGGCGGCGGCGGCGGCGGGCCGTCCGCGAGAATCGTCTCGTTGCCGTCGGGCCGGATCGCGGAGCAGCGGTACAACGGGCCCAGTCCGCTCTGCCATCGCAGGTACAGCGTATCGCCTTCGGTCAACCGCACGGGACGGCCGCACGAAACTGCAAACGGGTCAGACGACCGACAACATAATATTATTAGATAACAATACGCGATACGATAGATTCATAATATTATCTTATAGTACAGTGGCACAGCGATACGCACGCGATATTCGAGAGGAACGGTTTGCCTGTACCGACGTAACGAAAGGGAGAAACGAAAAAGAAAAAAAAAAAAAAATCGTTACCCGACACACTCGGGACGAATATCACGCAAAACCGCGCGGCGTTTTGTGACATTTTTTTTTCTCTTTCGAATTGTACAATAACTATTACGGTTCAAATGTTCAATGCACCCGAACTGTATTTTGTTCAATAATAAAATACGTCGAAACGTTCTATGACTTCTATCATAAGTACTGACCATGCGGGTGACCAGACGTACTATTTTTCGTAGGACAGTACTCTTTTTTGATGCACTGTCCTATGTCCTTAACGATTTAGTGTTAAATACGAAATTGTACGGTTGTTTTGAAAATATTATGTATTTGTATAATTTGATTGTTTATTTACGCTTTAATGTTTTATGGTGCGACCTAATGTATTCCAAACGTCCGCAAGTAACTGACAACGGCAGCGACAGCTGTAGAACCGCCGTTCGACGACAAATAAAATACTTTGTTAACATCATAACTACCAGCGGCCACTTTTCGTTCTCTCGAGTCTCGACTTTCGACTATTATAGTAATAGAATACATTCTGTGGTAGCGTGATTAATTCAATATTTTTTATAATAAATACGTAGGAAACATATTAATAAAGTTTTGTATTTATTTATTTAAATTTTTACCTTTAAATATTAATTTAAATATGTATACTTTATTTATAAATATGTATACTTGTATGTCAGACGGAGGAAAAGTTATAATTGAAACTTTTGCGCTTACAATAGAATCAAAAAAAAAAAAAAAAAAAAAAAATGATCACGATATTGGTATAATATACTATGTCTTGCCTAATAAGGGTCTACGACAACGCAAATACAAAAATGTTTAAACGGAGCGCGAAGATGTGCGTCAATAAAATCAGCCGATAAAATAGTGGCAATAAAGAATGTATAAATAACCGGTATAATACGAGTATGATGATGCACACGTAAATAATTTCGAAAGAAATTGTTCGGGGAGAGATGGAGATATAATTTAATAGAACTATAATCAATAAATACCGATCGTTTGGTTTAATTTCGTGAATCCGGATTGGAAAAAGAAAACAGGACACGTAATATCGTAATCATCAAAGACCCGTGTGGGAGCTATATGCCCTAATAATCCCCTTTGCATGACTCTTATAATAAGCAACTACATATTTTATTTACAATTTTGAATACACAAATTCATCATAACTATTATAACATTGTTTTTCATACTCGTGCGTTGTACGTAAGAAATTTGTATTTTGTTTTGCTATTAATTATGAAATACATGGATAAAATATTTAGCCGTATTTATATGAAAAAGCTTATTGGTTTTTTTTTTTTTTTTTTTTTTT